>JAQFXT010000107.1:0-83667 GCA_034683725.1 Strigamia crassipes
TGTTCATATTTTGCCGCGACTTGTAATCGAGGGCGACTTGTAAACGAGGGCGACTTTTAATCAAAGAAATACGGTATTTTAGTTTAAGACTACAAATTTGTTTAGTTTAAATTGATTGCACTGTATTCCGTACTAATCTCCAAGGATGGTTAAACCACCACACCACACTAAAATCAATTTCAGCTATGGGATTCTATTGCTTTCTCTTTTGGCTTTAAAATGGCGGGAGTCAGGGCCGGCCACAAGTAAAGTATTTACCGTGCAAGGTACCCGGGCCCCATTGGGGCCCCAGAAAAATTAAATGAAAAATAATAAAAACAAAAGAAGCAAAATAAAATAATACACAGGAATTCAACGTTACAAAAGTTTATTTGTCTGAGTAGAGCATAATTACATTTCACGCTACTAAAACTGGAATAACAGCAACGAACTACCTAACAATAGCGCTAAAAATAAACCAGCAAACGTGCCAACAGTCAATTGTTTATAAATTTTTAGTGAAAGTGCTACAGAGTAGGGCCTCACAATTCTAATAGCATCTTGGAGAAGGCCAGCCCTAGCGGGAGTGTTAAGCAAATAACGATTTTTTTTTCGAAGCAATTACGCTATTGTAGCACAGAAAATAGTTTCATTAAAAGTCAGTTTACTTAAATAAAAAAAAATTGAAAAAAAAAAATACTGAATTGTGTCACTGCTCATTAGGGATCAAACATTAACGACGTGACAATTTGACATGGATGATCTTTAATTGAAATTATTTGTTTCTAAAAGATGTGCAAGTTTGTATAAACGTCGACAATTACACTTAGTTGTAAAAGTTTTATATTAAAAAAAATATATTTGGTAATTTTATTTGTGTTTTCTTATCTCTACACAATCTGCATGCAGCATCTGGCAGTTATTTTTTTCTCTCTCTCAAAAAAGTTATGCGAAAAAGAAATTCAAAAAACTTTTTAAGTGTAATAATCCAATCATAAAAAAGGAAAGAGGAGCACAGGTGGGACCAAGTTGCTCGTTTCCTTTACGGATTAAGCGGAGTTTGATCAATTAAGAAGTAGTATTCTTCATGAGGCGCTCTGGAATTAGATGTAATTTATGGAGAATTAGGCTTAAAGTGAAAATTGGAAAATAATTTTAATGCTGGAACATGTGGGTTGTTCTAAAAAAGCGAGAAATTTGCCTCGCAAAACGGAAAAAGGAAAGTTGAGGGGTTAAGTCGAGGGATCCTGTCAGGTGATGCGTTATGATTAGCAAACTAATCAAGGGTGATCCTCACTCTTGTTTTGAAAAGATTTTTCTCATCGCCCTGGTAAGAAAGAGGTCGAGTTCAGCGAAGCTGAAGATGAATCAGCTGAGCATCGTCTAAATCAGAAAAGCAATTAAGAGTCGAATGAAGAAGAAGCCGCTTTTCCTTCCACTTTGGACAGACTAATTAAATCGATTTCCATTGTCCCGCGGATAAAGCGGGGAAAGAGCGAGCGCGAGAGAGAAAGCGAAAAAGGTTAATTTTGAGGAAGAGACATCGGGGCGCTGTAAAAGTCCAGTGTTTTAAATGTGAATGGATTAACACGAAGGCGGGAGCAATTCATCAATGGAAAAATGCGACAAGTTGAGCGCCTTTTAATGAGCGCGTGCAGGCAACGACGACCGAGGCAACAACACTTAATACTAGGCAGTTTGTCGATTCTCGTGACATTTGACGACGAAATAATTTTTGATTATAATTATTGGCTTTTTAATGATGGTGGACCTCCTTGTAATTATATGGCGTTAAAGATTTGATTAGTGACTTGGTTGCACTTGTATTTTTTTTTTAATGGGGGGGGGGGGGGGGGGGATGAGTGGGGGGAAGGAATTTTTTTTTTTTTTTAATTTAAAGGAAAATAAATTGGAGGAAGGTTTATATGGAAGAAGGAGGTTGTGAAGGAAAGGAAAAAAAGGAAAGATTGATTAATTTTTTTGATGGATGCGGTGTCTGGAAGCGTTTTTAAGGATTTGTCATTGGAGGAATGATGTAAAGAGTGACGTAGAGAGGGCGGCGAGGTCATGGCACAGATCAGCGACAGTCGACTGGGTGCGTGCTCTAGACGGTGTGAGCGAATGTAAATCAAGAGACCTCTTCGGGGATGATGTTTGTCATGACAAATGGCGGGAACAAGATGGGCGACTAGGTCAACCTCGCAAAGTGAACAAGTTAGGATAGAAAGTGATATCAATCAAGCGTGCATGATCACTGGGACTGAAAGCCAACGTCCCTTCTCGCTTTACACTATGCTTGACTAAACGCCATCATTTCGTTGGTTTCGCTTTTTGCTGGCCCTCTTTTTTATATCGTTTGCTGATATTGAATTTCTGTGTGGTAAGGTCATTACTGCTGTGTAATTGTGGGTGTGGTATATTTATTTTGTCCACGTTTGTTGATAAATGAGATGAGATGACGAGTGTGGCACACAAATTTATTTATTTATTATTTTGATTTTAGTTCTCAATTCTTTTTTTTTGAATTTTGAATTGGGGAATAAAAATTTCAATTGACTGATATTTGTAATTGTCGTTTTGTAATCGTTCTTGGGAACGAGTTTCTTAGGAATCCAACTTAGCATTTGCACTAAAATCTGGGGAAGTATGAGAAGTACGAGAAATAGAGGTAGAAACCCTTGGGTTTTGTTATCATTTAATCGGTTTACGTGAGTAAATCATAGATGATTTAATGAGTTAGGGTAGAAATGGTTTTCATGTGGCGAGACATTTTCTCCTATTCAATTTTTCCGTTTGTTTGTGAAAACTGTGATAAAGAATTTATTATTTTAATATTTTCAGTTTTAATTCCGGTAAGTTCGAATGTTTTACAAGAAATTTAGTGTGAAAAATGTTTGGAAATTTGTACCGAATAAAAAGCTAACCTGGAAAGGACGACTATAAATAAAGAATTTTATTATTTGATTAACTGTACACTTTGTACTTGCCACGCTGGGAAAACACCATATCGCACTCGTCACTCACTGCAAACGCCTTTTTGAAAATGAGATTACGTGTGCGATTTCGCACGTTAAAAAAAGGGAGCTCGACAAAAAAAAGTTGATGTAAAATCAGCACGTGCACTTTTAAAAGTTGTGACGGAAGCGCGGGCGACTAAATCTTATCGCTGCAAAGGGGAGAGTTGAAAGTCGATTCGGGTATTGCACAAGTTGCAAACGAGCACGTCGTCTAAAGAATGGTAAAGCAGACGTACAAGGAAGTTGCATCAGCCTTAATTGAACTCTGATTGACTGCAGATTTAATGTGCCTCCAGCCTCTATCTGGAAACTGCGAGCATTTATTATTCATCGACATGTTTATTTGCTGTTAGGAATCTCGTACGCAACGGGTGAAAAGGATACATATACAGGAGAGAGAGAGAGAGAGAGAGTTGGGTTTGGTGCCTTGTAACTAATTCATAAAGGAAAAGTTGAGGCTCAATTGTGAGTCGGCGGTTGCGTCTCAGTTTGCAGTTTCTCCTTCTCGCCGATGTTATCGCGAGTTTTATGAATTTTGCTCGGCAGTGGTGATAGATGAGACGTGTGGTCATTCGGCGACCGCACTTATCTGATGAGGAAGGCCATTGCAATGCTGTGCTGGACTTTCATTGCTGGTGGGGAAAAGAAATCTCATAATAACAACTAGTAGCAGCCACGATTGAGTTTCAGGCACTTTTAATTTTATCTAATCTTGTGCGTAGATAATGAGCCATTGTGCGCGTGGACTCGGACAAAAGACGACTAACCCTTCACTCAGTCGACATTATCGCGGAGGAAATGCTCGCGACTGCCTCGCCGCGTTTATGAAAAGATTTCAATGCCCGCTTCATTCGAGTTCTCAAAGTCCGTGTGATTAATTACGAGGAGGACTTTTGCTCTCTTGAGAATGTTTAATCACGTGTGAAATTGGCAGATTTAGAAAACACTACTTTTCCACTGGGCCCGTAAATTTGTCCGCACCTGCTGCTGTGACACTTGCCAATCGATAGGGCTTTAACCCCTTTACTATTGACATGATTATTAACGTGTGAATGGAAAAAATATAAAAATAATAATTATTACTATTTTTTCTACGTCTTAGATTTCAAAAAAAAATAATCAATTTGATTTAGAGCTGCAAATATATTTTTATTTTATTTTATTCTATTTAATTTTATATGGGACGAGTCGATGATACGGTGAATTTCAATCCAATTTCGAATCTTCTGCCAGATTTTCTCCTCCTCCTCCTCCCGCCTCTGTCTCTCTGCATTTCTGTATATTGTTGCTCGAGGCACGCAGCAAGATAGAAGTGCAGGTTGAATCGTTGGGAAAGTTTTTCATCATATTTTTTTTTTTTTTTTTTTTTACTTTTTATATTTTTTTATCCTCAGCCAAGGATGGATACGAGGGAATTTGGGTGTGGCCCTTAGGGAGGCATGAAGGAGATGCGCGCGTCATCTCCGGTTTTTCTAGATGTCATTGGGGGTTTTTAAGAATCGACTTTGATTTTGAAGAATGTGCAGTGTGATTGGTTGGTGTTGTTTCTTGCTGGAAAAGTTCATTAATGAGGAATTACATTCTCTTCCGTCATAATTTTGTAGCGTGTATTAATAATTGATTGTTCCCAGTTTACATCTAATTTTCCCCCTTCTGCCAGCAGAAGCAGAAGCAAATCTGATGCAGGAGGCAGCTTGGGCTGTGACTAGCGCTCTTTAGTGTCTCGGTGTATATTTTAAAATTGAAGTTGGAAGCCGTCCAGATGAGGAAAGTCAATAACGATGGCAATTTAATATATTTCTCTCGGTCTGGAAGAAGAGCACAAAACCAGACAACGTTTCATTTCATGCGCTCACTCTCACGCACGCACGTGCTGCTCTGAGCTGGTTGTGGATGGAAATATGACGATTTTTATTTTAATAATTATGATAAAGGGGGGAAATTATCTAGGAAATAAAGGGTTAAAAAAATTAAATTTTATGTTTTGCAGGTACATTCTTGCGTGGAATGTATTAATTGATTTAAAAATCTTGCTTTTAGGAAATTTTTTTCTAAATTAATTAATTTCGGTGAAAAGGTACACGATTTTAGGATCGTGATTATTTATTCAAAGGGTGAGTTTTTAATGAAGTAGTATCCATTGATTTTTGCTTTTAATTTTATAGGCGGTCACATTTCGCTTTCTTAATGTTAAATCGCCATTTTTTTATCGTGACCGCGATTACATCTGGTGGCAACTTCCAGCAAATTGTAAAAGCGCTTCCACCTTACAACGTTTTGATCTGTAGATGCTTATCTCTGAGTTTGTCTTTATTCAATAATTCTTGACGACTGTGGCCAGCTTTCAGAGGTGAAATGGGGCCTGTATGAATTAAAATCATAAGTGAATTTAAAGTTTTTGATGGCATAAATGGCGCTTTACTAATAAAATCTCAACCAAATGTTTCGTACAATCATAAGTGAACAAAACAGATTTTTTTCTTTTCTTGTTTTGATTTTTTTTTTTTTGAACAGCGAGAAATTTGGCACTGCCAACTTTTATTCAAATAATATCTCGTTATTAGGGTTTTTAAGCTTTAAAAAAAGTAAATTAGATTTTTTCTTTTATATCTTCATGCATTAGTTATCGGTCGTAACTCGTTGGCTTTTGTCGAAATTGTATTTTCGAGTTAAGTGCAGTTTCTTGTCAATAGTGGAAATAACACGCAAAGTAGTGCGAATACAGCGGGGTGCGGTGAAGTTTGATATTGTTGAATCGATGGCGTGAAATGGTCTGTGGAGCCAGAGTCACGTGAATTTGTTCTCATTGATTTGCATAGATGAGTATCTTCTTGGCACGGGTGGAGAGTTAGGTGAACACCATCAAGTATCGATTTGTGTGAGCAAGTTGTTCGATTTGGCTTAGAAGAAAGTGTGTGAACGACGACTTCGCTCAACCGATCTATATATAATATTCTGTACGAAGAGGAGGGGAAATTGGTGTTGCCATAAAATGATTTTGTTGAAGAAAGGAACTTTTATTTGTGCCTTTATCCGCGTGAATTATTTTTCCCTGCACGCAGAAATCGTTGATTTAAAAGTTGGTGGAAACACTTTTTTCTCTCTTGCTCTCGCAGATTGTAACTGAATAATGGATGCCTATAATAAATCCACACTCATCATCAAAGTTATGGGCGGCGCGCAAACAGAATGCGCAAAAGTCATCAAGCACTACAAATTATGAACAGTCAAGGAAATGTTTATTTTTCATCTGGAAATGTTGCACGCCCTTTGTCACGCTCGGGTATAAAGCTGTCGTAAGTCTGACATCTAACAATTTTCCCATTTTGATCCCCGAGTTAAATTGAGTTGAGAAAAGCTTCAACAATAATACTACATGTAAAGATTTTTAAAGTTGATGCTTAAAGCTTGGAATAAAAACGAATTCAGCTACTGCAAGTTGTTCATCATTACAAAGTGCAATGATTTTGTGGCAGGTACTTTTCCATTATAACTATGCGGACGGTTACTTGTGTGTTGTAAAAACTCAATCTTATAACATAGTGTAATTATAACGAAGGCCTGAAGTACAACCTTATTTTATGAAGCAATGGAGTCAATCTATACTACATGTACTAGTATCTTATGATTTTGCCAACATGCCATTTGGTCCATTTTGTCACTCTTAAGTTTAATAAAATGAATATCTTATCAATCTCAGTATTAATTTAAATATCACTTAACTTAATGGGCTTTTTACAACTTGAACAAGCTATGTGCTTGGCCAAACTGAGCTCACCATAGCACAAAATAATTCATTGTTTGAAATCATGACAAGTTTTATACACAGCGTCATGCTGCAGCAACATTTTCGGTTAACCGGTTGAGTTATATGCATATGGTTATATGCTGCAGTTTACACACATCCTGTTTTTAACTCGCTTATATAACATAACTATAACTGAATAGTGCTAGCCTGCAAATACACAAATTTATAAACTTTATGAATTAATAATACAGTTATAAGGTGTTAACGTGACTGTTTATAACCCACTAGTACCCTTCCGCAAACTTTGTTGGAAAGTTGTAAGTCCAATGGAGCTCACACTATAACTGAAAGTAACGTAGCCAATTCGTTAGTTTTCTACTGACAAAAAAATTGAGATTAGCAACGACCTCATTTTCCGCCATTTTGATTTCTTTGCTTTTATTCTACCGCGTGCTCAGACCACATATTACAGTTTACACGATTGTATACTCTTTCAGTTGATTTCAGTTTACAGTAATAAAGTAGCTTTATTGTTTTGTTTCTGTGATAACATGACATGATTAGGGTAAGTTAGTTCACCCGCAACCTAAATTCTAACACTTTTTCATTACACTAAATATAGTGTCAAAAAGGCTATAATTATAAGGAAAAAGTACCTGCCACAAACAATTAGGTTAGTCCAAAATTTAATTTCAATTTTATTTCATTGCTGAAATGAATTGCAAGTGATTGAAAGTCGACAGCAGCGCTTTCAGTTGCAGGCAATAATTGGGAAAATGTTTGACGTATGATGGCGAGTGCCGTTTATAATGAACCGAACATTTCTTCGACTGAGATTTGTTTGTTGCATGATTTCGTATTCTGGCTGTCGTTCGGATTGAGTTTATGCGGACAGTGACCTCGCCGTCATGATGAATCAAGAATGATGTCCGGCTGAAGAAAATGTTGGTGCTTATGGGTCTGTAGTGTGTGATGTATTGAGGCAGTTACCATAAAAAGTGTAGTTGTTCGAAGGAAAGCGAAGAGAAAGTGAGTTTTTGCAAGTAGCTCGAAAACAAGACAGTTTTGGATTATGTTGCAAAATTGCTTCAACATGATGTCAAGCGGGTGAGAGATGAGCATCTTAATTTTTTTCTTTGCTCCTACTCTAATGGAATCGCTTTACTTCTAAGATAAGGTTTGTGCGTTGGGCTGATGGGATGCTTGCCCAGAAGCTGATCCTCGGCAAGAAAGTGGTCATTGGGCGCAATCACGAATCTGCCAAGTGCAGATGATGAACTCGGTTCAGTTGCTGGCTCGCACCACTTTTGTTGACGTGGGCCCCTTTTAATAATATCAGTTGAACGGCTGCTTTTGTTGATTTATTATGGGAAAAATGGCAGATGAATGTGTTTTGACTCGATGAAAGGCTGCGAAGATTATTCTCGCTCAAAGTGCACGAATAGGAAAAAGAAAAAAAAAGTAAAGATACATATATGGGAGCAAAGGAACATTGGCTGACAACCAGACAATTTTATTCGCGCGCACACAGAGTCGCACTTAGGTTGCGAAGCGATGAAAAGATGGCCTTTTTTTTCTTCGTCTTTTTTCTTTTCTTTTTTTATATATATATATATATATATATATATTTTTTTTTTTCTGGGGGTGGAAAATGAGTGTAAAGTTCGTAAATCGAGTCCCCAGTTGGGTTGAAAAGAGGCATTGGCACACTTTAAGCGCATTATTGGGAAGTAGTGCAAAGGCGTGCACGCCCGACTCGCCCAATGTGTCGCCAGTGACATAGTGATTTGCTGCGAGTGATTATACGGGTTTTGGAAATTGCCTTCCTCCACTATACGACACACTCGACACAATGAAAATGCAGTTGGAAAACTATCTCCACCCACTGCAGGCAACGGTTTGGGTCAGTACATTCATTCTCAAAGGGGCTCGCACGCTAATGAAATTGTTTGGCTATCTCCCAAGGAAGGTTGGGACCTGCTGAGGTGGACAGTCGACAGTACTAACACGCAAAGTACTCTGCAACTCCCGTATACCGCGACCTTCTTAATTTCTTCTTGTCGTTCTCTTCCGACCCATTTCTGATAGGGCGAAGGAAAAGCGCCGGGTCAAAGTTAAGGCACTGCATTAAATCATCGGGTGGTAAATTGAAGTTGGACCGAGTGTGTTTCTACATGCGTGCACCTTGCAATTCTTGGCACTGGCACTTGATATTCAGCGACGAAAAGAATCACGAGTGTGATGGATGGTAGACCAAACGACCTGCCAGAAGCCAAGTAAAGACAAAGACTATATAGGAACAGGCAAAATTGCCCTCATTCCCTCAACCGAAAGAGTGCATTAGTGTGAATCCGGCACACGGAATTGATTGCTTTGGGAAAACGTCGGTGATGGTTTAAGTAAATTGATGGAAAGTTTGCATTTTACGTCTCTCTTTTTTTTTTTTTGCGACTTTGATGGAATTTGATGTTTCGCGGGGAGTAGGAAGTATGGAAAAGGGAAGTGTAATAATTAGCGAGTTGTTGGTCTCTAGTGACTGGCGTCGGACTCGATGCCACACCTCGTTGAAAGTTTTCTTGAAGGCACTTTATCAAATGGAATATAAGTTGGTTGCCGCCCATTTTCATGATGGACAACTACGTAACATGCCACCAAAGATATTTTGGTTTTAACTACATTATTCACTATTAGAAAAGCGGGGAAACTCAGATTAAATCGGGCAATGGTTTTATTCATGCATGCGACGTGAAATAATTATGATGTGATATTTGTGGCTATCACTTTGTTGTGGATATGTGTAAATGACCGATTTTGTTGTCTTATGGAACTTAACTTTATTAGCAAATTGTATTTTCGCGTTAAATGTGTCATTTTGGTATGCGCTTATTTATTTCGGTGTTTGTTAATAACGTTTTTACACGCTAATTTTAGTTCATATATAATAATGAACGTAATAAAGTATTTACCGTGCTGTTCTGTAATATTTATATGATAGTTTAGCCACTTTGGCATCCGACAAATGGAATTGCCGAATTTCAGCGAGTGTAAGTTTCGCCGCTTTCAAATTGTACTAAACTATTCCTTTATTGACGTAACATTCGTTATCGTTAGTAAATCTTTAGTAATTTGGCGTTGTCTTGGCCACTTTAGTTTATTTTTATGGTAGTTGCCTCGCACCTTTCCGTCGCATGTAACGATGTTGATAAATATAACATTAAATAGACAAACGAGATTATAAGTCATCCTGCAGTTCTCTGGTTGGCTCAACGACGATTTACCAAGGCTTGATTTATACGGATGCTAATTACAAACAAAGTTTTTTCTACATTGCGACGATTAAGGATTGCTTACCACTTTAGCGTCTTTAAACGAGTTATTCGCCGCAGACCTTCTACCCTTCCATTATGCACACCATCCATTCACATTATTCAGCTTGGGATTACCGCATATTATCCCATGAAAATTATTTGAGTTTTTTTTTTTCTTTCTTCCTGCGTTTTAATGAATTTTTGATTTAAAAAAAATGTTTTTAGCGTGAATCGCTTACGAATAGGCTAGACCTGGTCGATATAAAGTAATTAGGGATTTAGTTTAGAGGACAAATGTTTGAATTTGGGTCTGGCAATTAAGAAAGATGTTTATTCAGCCGGTGAGTAATAGAAGAGTAAACAGAATGTGCGAATACTAAGTCTCCTATCTTTGGTCCTAATGTGGGTGTGTTTGTGCAGCTCAAGCTAATGGCGTTGCTCACGATGATGAATGAGCAAGGGCTGCATATTTAATCAGCGACTTGGAGTCTAATAACTGCCATAAATTAAGTGAGAAAAGTGCTCTTGTGTGTGGGTGGGTCCGGCGGTGAGGCAGATTTATCTCGAACCCTTCAGGCCCGTCATTTATTGCCAAACTTTTCATCTTGTTGCGAGCCTACACGAGGTGCGAGTTGTTAACCATTGATGACCCTGCTCGATCAACTTTTCAGAAGAAACTCGTGTTTCATTTTCTAAGTTTTACGACACGTCAAACTTTGTGTGGTGATAAAAATTTGAAAAGTGTGGTAAGCGAGTTTTCTTATCCACATTGGGAAAAATGAATGTTTGATAGCAAACTGGCGCACGACCAAACACGAGAAGACTTATTTTTGAAGAAACTACTTCTCTTTTTTCTCTTCCCGGTCTTTTTTTATTTTATTTTTCTATCTTTTTTCAAACTTATCTTTTTTTTTTCTTTTTTAACTTAAATAAAAAGAGGAAAAAAACTGTGAAATGAATTGCTTTTTATTTAACCACGAGCGAGCACGACACTCCATTGGCTATTGCACATTGTCTGAGTGTAAGAAGAAGAAAAAGGAAGAGAAGGGGAGGGGAGGGGAAAAGTGAGAGAGAGAAAAAAAAAACTCATTATATCAAAACAATTTGTGAAATATTGATCACAGTGACATGGATGCCAAGT
This sequence comes from Strigamia crassipes, assembly GCA_034683725.1. Taxonomy (NCBI): domain Eukaryota; kingdom Metazoa; phylum Arthropoda; class Chilopoda; order Geophilomorpha; family Linotaeniidae; genus Strigamia; species Strigamia crassipes. The sequence goes on from JAQFXT010000107.1 coordinate 11,194, forward strand.
TTTTTCTCTCTTTTTCTTCTTGTTCTGAACTGCACTTTCACAAGACAGTAATTTATGGGCCCATAACTTAGTAGAAAATCTTGGATTAAAGGACCTAGACAGAAATGAAAAGGAAAAAAAAATGCATTTATCTCAGCAGCTCAATTGATGTAGGATTTAGTTTTGTAGGTCGAAGTTAATCAAGCGAGGCAATTAAACAAAAAAAAGTAGACGAAAAGCAGAGCGAGAGAGTTGTTAGTGAAAATGTTTTCTTCCGTGTGGCTGGCATTTTTCTCTTCTCCACTCCCAACAGGAAAAGAGCAATTTACCAACAAGCTCCCTACTTTGAACCGACACATTAACTAAGGAAAAGGTTACACACGAGACTCCACTCGTGAATCAAGTCGGGACAAGGCCCCGTGTCCGAATAAATTGAGTTGGGTGATGTAATGGCGCCATAGATTTGTTGCTAGGGGATAGCAAAATGCGATAAAAGTTTATCTTAAGAGTAAATTTGGTTTGGAAATGTTTGTGTAAAAAAAGGGAAAGTAATTAAAATAAAAAATGGATGGGGAGTTGGTGAGGGGGTTGGTAAATAGACGGTTTTGAGTTATTGCTGCAAGTGGGAAGTTGAAACATGATAGATGATACGTGAATTTATTATAGCTGTTAGTGGCAACTTGGGTATTATGCAGAGAAATGTCCTTATTTTCTACATTGTCTGATAGAATTAAACAGGATGGATAAAATACAGTACATCTTGTGGCTAAAACTCGATGTAACGAAATAGTCATTTATTTTAAACAAGAAAAAAAGAGGCATTTTCTTAAAGAAAGCTTTCCGGGTAAAAATTTTGACAAATGAGATTTTTAAAAACTGGTATCTGTAAAAGTTAAGATTCAAGCAGTGAAGCCAACATCCGAGATGCATTACAAGAACAGTTTGACCTAATTTTAGTGATGCTGATGATGCGTTCAAGAGTGTTGAGTTTTGGAATTTTGTACGTACTTTTTACTTATTTTTGTATTGAATAAATGGTTTTATTTATGTTAACAGCATTTTACGGACACGGTGATCGCGGGAAACGTCGACAATACGTGTGCGCAAGCTGATCAGCGGCGTCGCTAACACGGCGTCGCTAACATGATACATAAAATCAAGAAGTCGACATTATGATCGTCGACAACACAAACAAGATCGGATTTTACTTGAGCTTTATTTTTTACACAGTTTTACCAGTTAGAAAGAGGAAAATCAGATATTTTTGACATTTAACCAGCAAGATGTATCAACTTTGAATTATATGAATTTGAACAGTTCGTTTCGGTTTTAAAAAATACCGTTCTAATCGGTCTTTCGCTTTAACAGCTTTAAAAACGAACAATTTATTTGTTGGTATTAGTACTTATGGAATGGCAATGGCTGTTAAATGCAAAATAGTTACAGAATTGTAACTTTGAGTTGTCGGCTTTGCGAGGAACTAGATAGCTATAAACCGTTCATAATATACGGTTTTTTTTTGTCAGACCAATTCAGGTTTGAAATAGTAATAAGTCATGTGACCAAACAACATCAATCTAATACTTCAAGCTTGTCGGAAACATTTGTCAAATTGCTGTTAAGGAAATTGGTTCATTTGTGAATACAAATTAATAGATATGTTACCTGTCGTCACTTTATAGTCGCTAGGAATAAATTTAAAAATCGCATTGTTAATGCGTTTGATCTTGAATCAACATTGTATATTCTTCGGGGTTTATGGTTAATTCCGCTCTAAAAAAAATGTATATTTTGCAAATGATATGGTTGGCTTTACTGCATGGTTTTGTAACATTAGTTTCGTGGGTGCCTTTTCTGCATGGTTTTCGTGTATTTTTTTCTTAAAAACAATTTGTTAAATGGTGCATTATAATAAAATTTTAGATATCACTCGATTTTTTTAAATACTTTACTTTCTTTTCTCTCACCTCTTCCATTTGAATCGAAACACACGTGTGAAATTGAATCGTGCGAGGAAATTGCATTTGTGTTCGTAATGACCAATCAATAGTGACATCTGATTGGAACAAATGCAATTTTTATTTCCTCATAAGGACAATCTTGTAGCTACGATTCCTATCAAAAAATTAATTAATTTTTTCCCCCTAGAAATGTAAATGAAAAAAAAATTACGTGTTAACATGTAATGAATTTTCGGTGTAAAATGACTAGTTTGAGACCATAAAAGAAAGTCTTCTAAACACGGTTGGAATGTTGATCTGATTTCATGTAATGTCATGGCGACACAGAGGAAACTGCCTTTACCACTTTGGCTTTGTTCTTCCTTTGCTTGCAATCGTTTCCTAGGACATTAGTGTGATTTTTCGAGGAAAAAGAAGTTTTTCTCCTCTTCTCAGCTTCTGGCTTTGTTCTTGACGCTTTTATATATATTTTTTACTACTAGTTTCGTCTCTGTTGCCAGTTGCATGTTGGCTCGTTGGATTTCTGTGGTTGGTGCCAAGTTAGCAGCTTAAAGCAATGGTGCCAAAATCTTAGAGTTATATTATGTAGCTGGAATAGGAGACACTATCTTGATGGTGGGGGATATCTGACGTGTCCAACATTTTTATCTTGGTCGCCGAGGCGTGTGATCGAGTTGAAATGGCCGGCATTCTTGTGGTGATAAAACAAAAGGCGGTGGCTAACATTTTTCTCATCTCTTTATGGGAGTGTCTGCTCTGTATTGCAGGCAAGCGAGCTTATGTAGATACACTGGTAATGTGGCTTTCTCTTCATGTGGTGATAAAGGTGCATCAAAGTGAACTGATCTGAATCGCACATAGCATAGAAAAGGATCTACAGATCGAACTGTAAAATAAACATACGGTTTTCCGCTCTCCAGTTCTCCACTTGTCGTATTTATGAATTTATAGGCCGCTTTGCCGGTTCAAGGTTTTGGCATTTAGGAAGTGAGGCGATTCAATAAAATGCACTTCAATTGGTTTTTAAAGTTGTTTCGAATGGGTTTTCTTCTCAAGCTTGGGTCGGATCTTGAAACATGCTACCTATCGAAGTGTTTTTGGTACCAAAACTTAGAATGCCATTTTATTTATTTTTTATTTTTGAAATGGTTTTTTTAAAATGTGTGCGATACTTTACTTAAATTTCGTTTACTGCTGCTAAATCTTAGATTTGGAAGTTTGATCGATCGGTAAGTGCTGCCATGTGCTTGCTGCTCGTTTTGCATTCGACGCATGCGCTACTGGCAGTTAAATTAGTCAATTTAAAGTTTGTAATCTTGATGATGATAGCCAGTTTTTTGTTGAAGCGTTTGAAATTTGGATCTGACGATGACAATACTTTATACTTAATGCATGGATTTTTTGCAACTATTAATTATTGAAAATTGAGTTTTGTGAGAAGAAAGAGAATATGTAAAAACAATTTTCTGAAGCTTTATTAAACTACAAATGGCAAGCGCTCTGAAACAGCTTTGGGGATTTTACATATTTAAAAAAAAAATATATATTTTTATTATAGTATTTTCTTAATCTTGTCTGGAAACAATAATTGTGATTATATTTTCTCTTATCGCTTGCTTCTTTTCTGTGGAAATGCAGTAAAACAAAGCAAAAATAATCATTAGTATTTTTATAAAAACTACAGTTGAAAACAAGTGAAATTTATAACCCTAATAAACATCCCATTACTAAATTAGCAGTGCAAAGTCAAAATTACTTGCTGGATAGGAGTTTTTTAATGGCCTCGTAAAAAACTATTTGTACTCAACTCATGTGTTTGAATTTAAAAAAGAAGAACAAAAATTGGTTAATTGTCTTTCCATTCCGTCACTACTCATTAGCACTGCAAAGAAAAATAAACAGACCGCATTTAACGGATTTTAAAATTGGGAACCAAACTGCAAGCCTTTTGTTCGCCGGTCAACTGCACTGACCACTATGTTATCTAGGACTGTTATACCAAATCACAGAACGCAGCTCTTAGCAGCTGTAGGTAGTGACAAGCATCTTCTATTTCAGATTAAAGACTACGTCGGTTTAATGTTGAAATTATTGAAATTAAACCAAATTTTGTAGGTTATCTAATTTAATTGAGCCTAAATGCATATTTTAAACAGCCATTTGAACAATGAAAGTTGTTTAAATGGAGCCGTTATTGCTCTGATAGAACATCCGCGCTCTATTGACAGAATCTAAATTTCCTTTGCAGTTTAGACGTTGAATTCAATCGATTTGGGCAATTTAAACATTTATTTTAGTGTTCTTGAGCCATTTAGACATTTATTTTAGTCATTTAGATATTGAATTTAGTCGTTTTGGTCAATTTAGACCCACGTTGTAAAGGATACGGCGTTACTTCGGCATCTTGTGTTTAATGAGAGCATGCAGAAAACCCGTGTGTAAAACAACAGTTTAACTTGTTTTTATGTTTTAACTTGGTGCGCAAATACAGACTAAATTGCGGTCTCCAATTTTAAAAGTTAAATATAGGAAACCCTCAATTAATCCTGACCAGATCAAACGAACACCAAATTTACATTCGAAATTTGACATTTAAACAAGCGGTTTAACTAACTTTAAAAGTAAAATGATTATTCAGCCAATTAACAATCATTAATACTTATCTATTTGGTTTTCGATGGAGGCGATACGGCGGATGAACTTTTGCCGCTCTCTGCTTTAGTACGAGTTAAAATACACAGAAGCGGGAAGTGTATTATGGGTTTCTTGGTTCGGTTCGGTGATGAGATTTCATGTAGCAGATAAATGAGTCATAATCGGAAACTGTCCTCTCTCTTTAGTGCCACTAAGCAGAGCGATTAAGATCTGACGATACATTTCAAGACGAACGTCGTCGCAGACAGGCAACATTAAGGAAGACCTTTCAGACTTTTGCTCGCCTGTTGTCGATGCAGTGAGCCGATTAACATGTTACTCTGAAGACGTGTCTTATAATGAAGGCACGTGATTGACACGTGCGTCCGCTCGTTAATGGCTTCGATTGATGTGTGGGGTGGCGGAAGCGAAGTGAACGACAAGTTTGGTTATTGCACCGGATTCGAACAACGTCACTTAATTTGGGGGAACGCAGTCGATGAAGTTACAGTCACGTACCAAATGGCTATTTACTCGTCCCCTGATGCTACTGGAGTCGGAGGATTCATTGGAAATTGACGCCAGATGTTCTTCGGCGTCTTCCTCCATGTTTGCTCGGGTTTTGTTGGTGCAGATAAGGGATGTTTGAGGCCGTTTTTCAGGAATAAATCTTGGTTATTTCGGACTAATGAGTTGTGCTGCTAGGTTACTAAAAGGTGTCTGGTTTCTGTTGTCATTGCACCGTGGATGAATGAAGCGGGGGAAATGAAGCAGTCGTGTATTTATTGCTTCACGGCCAGTGTGACGAGAACAGTGCAATCGGCAATTATAATTGCCCGCTGTAATTTGCGGCGCAGTGCATGGCGGGCGCTCTGGTTGCTGGGTGTGAAATGATGAGACGTTAAACACAATAAAAGTTGGCTTTTCAAATTCATGGTTTGCCCGTTGTCGTGCAATTTTTAAACCGATTCAACCGTCGCAAGTTTATGCAAAGCACGAAACGAGTTTATTATGCAATTGTGAGCTTTTAACGACATTTTAAACATGCTTGATTAACGCGGGCGAAATTCGAATCGTTTTGCCTATTTTTCTTTTCGGATTTGCGACTTGAAACTTTAGCAGCTGTTTGTTTGTCTCGTGAAGACAAAAGTAATTTAGGACTAGGCGCAAAGAGTGAAGCTGATCAGGTGACCAGGGGTCGATGGGGAGCTGCAGGAGGAGTGTTTTGGGAGCCGGTGTAGCGTGAAGCGGCTCCCGCCGTGTGCTTGGCGCGCACCAATCGTAATGACATAATCTGACCTCGTCGGAGCAGGAGGCCTTTGCAAGCTGCCGCAATATTACGACTTTCCTGCTGGAAACGAGCGTCCCTTCACACTTCACTTCACGGTCCACAGACTAGCGGCCGCCTCTCGCCAACCTCTCCCCCTCAAACTAACATTGATGGCAGCATCTTTCCGAAAGCCATTATGGGGGTTGGTCGGTGTTTGACAAATGGCCTTTTATACTTCGGTCATCCTTCTCATACGGGAGGGGTGCCAAATGCAATGCAGACCCGCATCATTCGATCATCAAGAAAGGAATTGATCGTCCAAGCCAAATGGAAGAGAAACTTCTATGGACCTATTTTTTTTTCATTCCGACACAAATTTTTTAGAAAATGATCTATTTTTAGAACGGGAAATTTTTTTTATTTTAAATAAATTTTAAAATGTAAAATTTTCGTATAAAAATAGCTGGAATTTGGATTTAAATGTAGGATTGTTATTCTGGATTCTTTTCTGTAATTCAGACGTGTTATTTTTGCGAGACAAGTTGTATTTAATAATTAAAATGAAAATGAAAAAGTTAAACGAGTTTTTTTTAAAAGAAAAGAAAAGTGAAAAATATGGCGCTGGAGATGACAAGCGCCTCATTGCATCCATGTTACAATATGTATTCTTTTTCTTTTACGCCCTCTTCGAGGTTGTTGACACGATTTCAAGTGGTAAGGCGTGAAAATAACAGCCGTCGGTTGCACGTGATGTTTTTATTCCGGTGGGATTTGGACGTCGTAATGACTAACCCTTTCTCCTTTAATGGGTTCGGTGTGCAATCGATAAGCGAGTTTGTTAATGACTACATAAAATGTATATTGCGCATGGATATTTAATCGAACTGTATTCTTTTGATAATTTTTTTATTTTTTTTAAATTAAAATTTATTATTATTTTTATTATTATTATTATTATTTTTTTATTCGGGTTTAGGTGTAAATAAAGGCGAGGATTTGGAGAAAACGACATCAGCGTTTGTTAAAAGAATTTTTGGCATGAGAAAGGCAACCAATTTTTGAAGCAAAAGGATCGAAAATTCTATTCAGGGGCCAGAAATGATTGCGTTCTGCATGGCGGGAGCGCTCCTTTCACCATTCACGTCGTGTGCTCGTGATGCAGGGATGGGAGGTGAGGGTAGTGTCTTGCACACATAAAACTCTCCACAGAGAAATCCGTGGGCGAGCTGCCCAGGTGTCATGCCAAGAAACTATTTTTTTTTTCGGATGTTGTCATTTGGAAATGGAACCCCCACCCCTTTTTCTTGATCTCATCTCTTTCTATATTGGATTTAAGTAAAACATTTTAAATAGGAGCAAATGGCTCGTAAAATGAATGCATTTCGTCTCGAGAATAAAAGGTGTAGAGGTGTAAAAAAGGTGGATTTTTGCCTTTTGCACAAAACAAAATTGGTTCCTTTCTATTTACGAGGTGGTCGTTACAAGCGTGGGAGGTTAATTATTAATAAAAATGAGAGGCAAAGGTGGTGTAAGAAAGCGAGCTAACGTGTAATGTGGTGTTGAAGTTTTATAATCCCAAGGAGTGTTGGAAAAATGTTTAATAAAACAAATTGCTGATTGTATTTAAATAATTTATTTTGGCAAATAATTAAAAAAAAAAAATTAATTGATTATTTAAAAAATTAATTAATTGAGTTTTGTGGCTCAATGCACGCAATAATCAAATAATTGGGTCATTTTGTAGTTCTCGAATTAATTTTCTCGTGAGATGGCTCCGAAATAGATTTTCGGCACATTCAATCGATCATCAATCAAAAAAATTTTTTTTTTAATATTAAAACAAAAACTACAATTAATTTGATCGTAAAACGGTTTAGTTGTGGGCGAAATGTCCAGAAAGGCAGAATAAATCACAGATGATGGAGTAGTTTGAATTGAATTAATTAAAAAAGTTTGAAATGTTCAATTGTCTATTGTAAATGGAAGGAGTAGAAAGTTTTTCAGTGAACCTTTATTTGCACTTTGCGGAAATCAAAGCACCTTGTAGAAGCAGGTGTGTGTTGAAGCGACACAAGTCTTGGAGGGAGCAGTGCACTCAATTGTGGCGAGGTCAGTTGCTGACAAATTCCCGTCTGTTTCATGCTCCGGGCTCGGCACTGTCATTGTAAGATTAGTTTGGACCTGGCTTATCATTGGGTGTCGGTCTCATCTGTTTCACTTTGATCGATGTTTTCGAGACGGCAAAAGAAGTTCAAGTTGACAGCTCTTTACCGGTGTCTCTGCTTTTCATTTCTTGCCTATTTTATGAGGATAATCGATGCTCCTTTGCTTTCCAAAGTGCAACGAACGTGTTACAGCCATTTAGTATCAACTATCAATTCAAACTAACTGGAGAGTGCAGAAACCGTTCGATGCATTAATGTAAGGGCGATGTACATAAATAAAATGAAGGTTTATTATAAATTTAAATAAACATTTGAGATTTTTTTTTGAAAATTCAATTCGATTGGATGTCGAAATTGGTATTTTTGTAACTTTTTAGAATCATTCTGGTTTTAAACTGATTTTAAATTGGTTTTATAGAACGTAAAAAAAAACATGACTTTTCTGGTGATGGTGAAAAATACAACTGATTTATTCTATCAAAACGTTGAAAAAAGATCAAAAGAACAAAGATAGATTACAGGGACTAAAGAGATTGCAACAAAATACACTAAAACTAAGAAAAACTAACTTAGAAATTTAGAAAATAAATAAAGCGAAAATTCGTATGATTTCTTTGTTTTGTTTTATTAAAAACAAACAGAAATAGGAAACAATTAAATGTAATAACTGCATTGTATAATTTATATTTCCTGGGTTTGGTACACCACAAATTGGCAACATCAGGGACTAATTAGAATTTGTCAATTTAGCAACAAGTAGTGTTGGAATTTGGAGATATATATTTTTTCATTGATTATACTTTATAATTAATATATCCTGTTTCGTTTCTTAATTTTCAAAGAAAGTTTTGCTGATAGTAAAAGAAAAATTTAAAAAAATTTAATTCAAAAATTTAATGACATTCGCTTTGAAAAATGTTGGTACTTCGATGCAGCGAAACCAACTTGCAGTCTGGGGATAATGATTTGGAATGGTATTTTTGCAAGTAACTTTTCAGGTTGATGGTAAAAAAAAAATTGTAAAATGAAAAGGAAAAAAAAAAAAATTAATGTTTTGTTTGCGTGACTTGTTAGTTTGAGATTAGCGGATGAGAGTTAAATGAAAGAATCGTTTTAAAGGTTTTGCGGATAATTGGATGATTTTTCTCGTCTCCTTTATTTTTTCTGGGGGTTAGGGGGAGGTGAAAGTGGGATTTAGGCGCTTTAAACTTTTTTTTTCTTCTTTTAAAGATAAGGTTTTGATTTATTTAGAGGCAATGCTTGTGTTTAAAGCGATTTTGAAATCCCCTAGTGAATTGAAGGCTCCGCCCTGCGACTCAAATGGAGCTTCTCTCAGTGTCATAACCTTAAGAAACTCCCTTTTTCCTCCCACCCTTCCTCTCTCGAAACACCCTTTGCTATCACCATGTTGGCTTCAATTTGGTTATCGCTTCGAGTTCGTAAAAATGGAGTGTAACGACCAACAGACAGATGGCATTGGCGATTGAATTATCAATTTATAGTCAAGGTGACATGGAAATTCAATTACCTTATGACTAAACTGACAACTCATTTTTATTTTTTTTGTTAATTGAATTAAAAATTTATGTTTATATATTTCAAGTAGCAAATTTTGTTTTTTGATTTAAAAAAAAAATTTTGTAATTAAAAAAAAAAATAACCTAAAATCTGCTGCAAAGAAACACTCGAATTTGACAAGTAAAAGTACAATATTTGAATCCGTTTGTTGTTTCTTTGAATTGATAGCACATTGGATTTTGAAAGTAAAGGAAGGGTGGCGCCCCCTATACTGTTGAGTATGTATCTAAGGGGAGACGTTGACAGCAGGAGGCGACGGTCACAGGACAGTTCTGTCATTGGCCTGTCGTTCTCCCTTTGGACTCTGCACTCCCCCTTAGACATGTGCATACAATCAATATTCCCGGGGTTTTCAAGTCTTGGCTTCATCAATTTTTCCACCCATCCGAGGGAGGGATTACAACTGTTGTGGAAGCAGGAGGAAGATGCATCAAAAGCGACGGCTGGAATAATTTTTTTTGGTTAATTAAAAGAGAATTTTACGAAATTATAAATGAAGTATTGGCTTCAACGTATTAAGAATTCAACAGACGTTAGTATTAATTGTATACGTCGTGTCGTTAATCCGTTTTCGTCGGTTGTTGTTGTTATTGTGGCGTTTAATCACATGGGATTTGCAACATAAATTAATTCAAGGTGCCATTTATTTATCTTGTTTGGATTGGTTATTAGTAAATAGATAATTCGCTGGAGCTTAATTTTTGTGCTTGAAAAATCAGATTTACAGAAAATAAATTTGTTCGGTAAACTATGTCAAGATAATGAGTTGGAGGAAAAAAATTAAATCGAGATGACTGCATTTGCAGCGTGGGGGAACCCGAAGGCATTAGTTTCTCCTTGTGAGATTTCTTTTTTTATTCTTTTGTACTGGGATTTTTGCCCCCGCATTATGTCGAGGAGTAATTTGTTACATTTCTTTACGACTCTAATGCGCCGAATTGAGGAGGAAACTTTGTACCTCGTGATAAGAAGTTGATAAGAGATTACGAACATGAGTGGAATGATTATAAATGGTTAACTATCGTATTATACGGTATAAAAAATATTGCACGGGGTTTGTGGTGTTTTTATGCCGGCAGAGGTCGACATGCTGCGGCATTCGGATTGAAACTCCGTGACGGAGAAGAAAAAGAATGAAAACACTTCGTTTTATTTTATTTATTTACTGAAGCTTTTTGAAAAGGATTTATTTTATTTTTGTCATAGGCGAAGGCACGTGTGATACACGAGGGCGATAGAAACAGCTCTATCGTGTGTTGACTTTGCTCTAAGAGGATTTTGTCACAATGCACCAACGTTTACTTTTTTATTATATCGACGGTGTAACAACATGTTATGTGAGGGTGTACATTTGTATTTCTCGTGTGCGAATGACACGCGATGTAAAAGTTGGAAATCTTAGTAGAATTGAGAAAAGTTTTACGCATGTCACGAAGAAAGACCTCGTTCCATTTCTCATAGCCTACTTGAACGAAGTGCGAACTTCTTTAACATTAGTGATAAAGTGGATGCTTTCACTGATGAACGATGGAAGGAGAAAAGAAAGTCGCTCGAGCACATCTACAATTGATGCCCTTCTTGATTTTAATCATTAGCGCGAGACTTCAGTTAAGTCTTTTTGCTTAACGAATTGCTATCGGGTTGAGATTCATTATTACAGCAGCGAAAAAGAATTTTTTTTTTAAAAAAAAGAAAAAGTTTAACGGGGTTCACTTAGACTTTTAAGTCATTACAGTACATATAATTTATTTTTAGTTTTTTAAAAAAATAATGAGGATTTTTGTCATGCAGTCACGCAAATTGAATTTTAATTTTTTTGGGAGGGGATTTGTGGCGTCACAATTTGCAATTATAATTGTTTTCACATCACAAGCAATATTTTATGTATGGGTTTAAGATGTTTAAGAAGTTTGCAAACTAAAACTGTAAAACTTTTATTCTTAAATTATTTGTTTTTTAATTACAAACACTTGCTCATTTCCCTTTTCACACTTTCTCAGAAACTTAAACATACTCATTTCCACAGTAAAGAGATGTTACACATTCCATTCCATTTGGTTTTTTTTTTTTTCTTCTTTTTTTTTGCTCGTTTTCTTTTTTTTTTAGTGGATGTTGCGAAATACTGTGAATGAAACGACAGGGGTGCTTTTAGTGTTGGGCTTGACTGCAGTGTAGCAGTCAGCAAATCAAATTGCAAGCTGGGGAAGGTATAAGTGGAATTAGAAAAGCATGATGATAAGAGGCAAACGCCAGGTGGGAAAAGTGTGCGGAATTAAGGTGTAGTGATTAAGAAAGAGTAATTCCTAAGTGGAATTGCAGTGCTATTAGATGGTGCAGGTAGTTAAGTTGATGCCTGAGCTCAGCAGGCGATTTTAATGCCGTTTTGTGTGATGTGTAATTGTCCTTTAGCACAATATTAATTATCCATGCCTGATGTGATAAAGACAAGGCACTTATTGGATTATTGCCACTAAAAATCACGCATTCATAAATCCCAATTGAATCGGCGGATAAACAATTGAATTGAGCGCACTCTGCCTTCCACACCACGTAATTCTCGCGTTTCCTGGAAGCAATCTCCAGTTCCCCAGTGAGCTTTTGGTGGCAAGTTGTGGAGAAAGAGAGAGTTAATACTACCAGGCAATTGCAATCTGCACTTGTTTCTTGCTTTTATTTTTATAAAAAAAAAATATATATTTTTATAAATTTAGTATTTTTCTTTTATATATAAATTGAGACATATGAAAAGTTTAAATTGGCAACTTTCGGTTTATTTCTGCACTATTTATTGTGATTGCACCATAAACAGGAAATAAGAAAAATAAATCTCCACGGCCGGAAGCGAACCACAGGTCTCCCGCTTGCTGGTCGGTTCATCTTTCCATACACTAAACATATTTTATGGCTAAAATATTTCCAAGGTTTTGTATTATTATGTTTATAGTAACTCAACTTTTAAGCTTAGTTTAAGCTTTGTGCAGTTTGTTGGTTTCAGATTCACACATTAAAACGGAAAGCCAATAACTTATATTCGGCACGAGTGCACGACACTCCGAACTGCATAAATTTATCACCATAATTTTAATAAGATGGATTAGTTGTTTCTGGTGTCATCTATGGCTGTTTTATTTGTGTGTCTCTACTCTCCTCGGATGAAATTCGTGACTTGTTCTCATGCTATTTCACATTTTCACACAGCAATTATATAGCATCCTGGCAATAAATGTTGTTAACTAAAGGCTTGTCCAAATAATATTAATAAAACTAGTACTTTAAAGGAAAAAGTTTCGCCCTAGTGGGAGGGCTTGACCCCTCTTCTGGTCTGTTCATAGACCTGTACCCCCAGTCCAATTTTGTTTTAGACTGAGATAAAAAGACACCACTTTCGGATTTGAGATATCCATCTCCATTTATTCAACAAAAATACAAGTTAGAGGTCCAGTGGAGCTTGGATCGATCTATTGGCGATCTGAAAGGCAATAAAGCAGGGTGGTGAATAAGAGGTTCTTGTAAGGGTGGGAGATTAACAACATTTATTGCCTATTAATATAATTAATATTTTACATCATAACTTTGTAAAATATCCAATTATATAGCATCCTGGCAATAAATGTTGTTAAATAAATGCGGTTAAAGCACATGAATTTGAGGCTGTCTGTTACTAGCAAAGGGGGAATCGGGACAGCATCGTTACCTTTGGATAATAACACTGTAAGCCTCGAAGTGGCTGAGAAGGGGAAAGACATGTGATTAGGGTTCTGTCTGATCCAGAATGATCAGATCTGTTTATTCAGAGCTATATACAGGGTGGTAAAAAGTCTGTAACTATACTACATATGTTTTGTATGTAGTGGAGTTACAGACTTTTTTACCACCCTGTACATACATAAAAGGATTAAGTTCCTGCAACCATAACTGGTCAAGGCTGGCCCTGGCGGCCAGCGTCACACGACCCCTCTTTTTTTTTAGCAATTGTCTCTTGATTGTTGTAGTAAATCGTATTCAGTTTATAGCGTTTCGTGTTGTCAAGATTTCAGATCATAATCGTTTTAGTCGTACCGTAATCAATTCGCTTTCCGTCGTATCGTAACCATTTTCCTGGTGCCGTCATCATTTCCATCGTACCGTAGTCAATTCGTTTTTTGTAGTACCGTAATCATTTCCGTCGAACCGTAATCAATTTGTTTTCTATAATATCGTAATCATTTCCATCAAACTGCAATTGGTCAAGGCTGGCCCTGGCGGCCAGCATCACAAACGCTACAATAGTTAACATAATAGTTAACATCAAAGAATAATAAATGCTAATAGTGACAAAACAGTAACATGAAGAAAACAAACATCAATTCACTATTACTCCTAGAATCGAGCTGATTATAAGTTATGTAAGTAATATTATCTGATATAGCCGAAACTGTAGGTTCATTAACCTTATTATGACATTTCAAGGTTGGTTTTAAACATTCACAGTTATTGCCTTCCTCTGTGTGAAATTACACCAATTGAGAGAAGATATTTACAAGTTAAACGTCTTGGATGGACTCTAAACGGATTTAATTTCCTCTTGAATGGCGTCGTAGATAACATCTTTTAATTTTAACTATTAAAATCTCTCAAGGCCGGATTTAGGTATCGTGGGCCTCTAAGCTACAGAAAATATGGGGCCCTTTTATCAGGAGCAGAAGGGCCCCGTGGTCTTACGCGGGGGCCCCAAATTCAGAAAAAAATATTTTGGGATATATTTTTTCAAATGGGGCCCCAAGAAGAGCTATTTTTACGAGCATTGGGGTCAAATGAAGGTAAAAAAACCGAGAATGTTACGAAAACGGGATAAAATGGACAAAAAACAATCAGAAATCAATAAATCATATCATTTTGTTCTTGGAGTTATGCAGATTCGTAATTTTGCATCTGTCATCGAATGGTGGAACGGTTTGGCATGCAGAACGACCGGTTATTTGGCAGCCCACGAGGCGGAGAAGAGGTGAATCAGCCCCGAATAAAGAACAATTGGGAAATGATGGCACCGTTAACGGCGATAACTTGTGTGCTCTGTTGAATTCCCGAGTGAGTCGACAGAGGTGATGGTAGTGCCATCGGGTGGAGGAAATTTTTACGCGCACACATGCTCGCCCTTAATCCTTCGATGATAAGGAGAGGGCTGATTTCGCTCACTTGCAAATGGAGGGCATCTTGAATTCTGGGTAGATGTGGGGAAAAGAAATGCAATTGAGAGTCGGAATAAGTAAAAGGGAAGTTAGATTAAGGTGATGTGCAAAAGAAAGAGCGGCAGAGAGAAATAACGAGTTTATCTGTGCCGAATAGAAGTAGCGCCATTGATTTGTACTGAGCGAAATAACATGGCTGCAAATGTAATTTGGCCAATTGCGCCAAAGCATCATTCGCAGAACATTGCCAGCCAAAAATGGTACCTCGAGACTCGCACACAGTTATCCTGATCAATGCCATTAAAAATTTATCAACTAGCACTCGAGTAGTTTTTTTTGTTGGTTATGGGTTTGCTCGCTTTTTTTTAACTCTAACTTTGATGACCAAGGAAAAGAGTAGGAAAAGTTTTTTTTCTCTTTTTTTTCGGTTTTTTTTTGTGGATGTTCTTGTTTCGTGTCGTTTCCAGACATGGTTTAAGGAGATCAATATAATGAGGAAGGGGCACAAGTATTCCCTCGGTGAAGGATGAAGGATGAAGGATGAGGAAAAAAATGAGTGCAGTGGGCAAAGTGATAGCATTCGGGTCTTATTCCATGTGTTAATGCGCTTGCTGGTATTGATTTTGCACCGCATTTTATCCCAATTAACTTTATGTGACCTTTTGATAACGGCACAGGTGGTCAATAGTTACCTTAATATTAAAGTGCACTTTATGATTTATCGCTTGGGCTTTGCCAACTTAGCAGCTTTAATAGAAATGAAATAAGTGAAATGGAAGACTGTCTGCAAAGGGTTGTAGGGGGTAAATTCTATTTAATATTATTAGCAGCTGGCTTTTCAGTTTTCTGGGTATTAATGCCAAAAGACCAACTCCTCCTCTTTGTGATCATTCACTATGTTGCATTAAAAATGCATTGTACGCGATCGGTTTTTTTTTTTTTTTTTTTTTTTTTTTTTTTTTTCTTTTTTCTTTTCCTTTTTTTCGATTTAGGATAAAAGGAAAAGTACAAATTACACATTGAGGTGTTTTGTTTGTGCTCGTCGATCTATGCCATTCCCCACACATTCCTCCATTTTCCGTGGAATCGATGGCCATTTGTGTGGGCACAAGAAGAGGATGAGGGCTGAGTCACCAGCGCCACCAGGGTTGATTGATGCCCTGTTCTTACGACAAGAAGAACTAATGGGATGCATCAATCATTCGGCGACTGCAACGACGAAAAAAGAAATTAGACCGAAAGAAAATTGTCCGGTCCGATTATCGTAGCTATTGGGCAGCGAAAGTGGTCTCGGTTGCCAAGATTTAGGCAGAAAACTTTTTAAAGATGCACAACTGTCAGTGGATTAAGGAAAGGTTCTGCGAGACTTCCGATAAAGTAATTTTTCGTGTAGAACGGATATTGAGTGCACGCACGTTGCACGAGAAGTGAGTTTTAAGTTGAAGAGGAGGGGCGGAGAAAAAAAGTGGTGCACGCATTAAATGGAGACTCCGGAGTTAACTCGATCAGCTGTGATTGTGAGTGGGGAAAAGGGTGGAGAATGCAGAGACCAAGTTAAATGAGTTGCCAGCGAGACATTCATTTTTGCCAAGAAATGATTGTGGCAAACTGGCTAGCTGCCACCGACAGTTGCCATGCAAGGAGTTCAAGTCAGGTGACGACCCCCCTCAGAAGCTCTTCTCTGCGGCCCATTAGTTGCGAAGAAGGAAAACAACCTCGCCTGCCGACGACGCCTATAGTTATTTAACAAAGTGACCGTGTCAAATTGGGTGGGAGAAGAGATTTCTGCAGGGAAAAGTTGTTCTTTCTTCTTTTTCTTTTTCGAATATTGGTCGGAGATGAAATAACAAGAGGTTGTAACTGCTTTCTTCGTGTTTCATTTTCTTGTGTTGCAACTTTATTTATGATACACCACGAGCTTTTTTATAAATTATTTATTTATTTATTTATTTATTTATTAATCGCACAATGCAAGCGTATACGAGTTATGAAGATGAAACAATTGGTTTTGGGCAAAAAGGATTGCTACATACAACAAATTTCATTTAGCCTGAAGATTCGTATCATAATGTTGTACGGTAATTTAATTTATTTCAACATGCGATGTCAAAATCATGCGATGAAGATTGATTATCATGAAGAGTAAACTGACATGTTATGGTATGTATTCTATCAGCATATCAAACATTTATTTACATGGTTTGGAGGTATTCAACTTATTTCTAGACGTGTTCATATATAAATGTTATTAAATCTGAAATTTCTACGCAAAAAAAATGATATTTTGCAAGTTTTTTAATTGCAAGAAATGAAATTTAAGACTTATTACTGAAACGCTTTGTGAATTAATGGCGGCCAACCCATACACATAATCTACCCACGATAATCTACATACTGTAAATGATGTCCATTGATCATCATTGGGTTGATTTATGTTGATGACCAATGGCATCCAACAGCTGCCACGAAAGCGATTATTAATGATGCGTGATGTTTTCTTCACGAGATGTTAAAAATGGATGATATTCGGTGGAAGAAAAAAATTTAGGACAAAGTCCTGAAAAGCATAAGTACGATGGGAAAAATAAGAACATCAAGGATTTGCGTGCAAGCATTGTGTTGCGGAAAGAAATTCGAAATTGCAGAATCAAAAATGGAGGTGGATTTTTGAAGAATGAGAAAAGGCAGCGATATTTTGTAAGGAGCGTTTAATGGAGTTTTTTTTTTTAGGGTGGAGCAGCAGAAGGCAATGGAGTTTTCCGCTATGTTGGGCTCGAGGGCGCCAACTAAATTTGATGCATTCGAAGCAAAACATTAATCAAGAGAAGGCGATTCGTCATGTCGACAAGAAGCGAGACGACGGCGGGCAAAACAGAAAGGGATTAAAGAAAGGCTCACACACTTCCACCGCACCTTCTTTTTTTGATTTCATGCGGGTGGGCGAACGAACGCTTTCTTCACCAATGTTATTAACTTTTTTTTTTGGTTACCGACCGAGGACTAGGGAGTCAATTGTCATGCAAGTGAAGCATAGCACGATAAAGTTGATCAGGGTGCCTTGAGCCACAAAGGCGCAGCGCCTTTCACATTTTCGCCTGAACAAAACGGGATGAACTTTGGTTGCAAGATAAAAGGGTCGACCTGCGGTTCCCCTCATTCATTCGCCCGAGTTTCTGCCTAATCAGCCAGCACTTGTGTGTAAAATCTAGGGTTGGAGTTGAGGGAAAGAATGGGGAATGGAAGAAAGGAAAGTTTAAAAAAAAAATAATGGAAATTGTGGGTGAAATTCTCCATGAAACATTGTCGTAATGAGTGGGATGTGTGATAATGTCCGCGCGGTATTGTCTGGAATTAAAGTTGGGAATAGGATAGAGGCGAAAGCTCTATTCACCAATAAGCATTAAAAGCTCGACTTGTTGATGTAATTTGCATTTTCTGCCACTTGATTTTTTTTTGGGCGCGAAACTGCGAAGTGACAATGAGGCGTGTTATGGTTTGGGTTTAATTTATCCGGGGAGATTAATATTTAGTTTTAGCAGTAGGGGAAAAAATAGGTTTTGTTTATTCAAGGAAAAAGCTGCTAAGCCAAAGCAGAGCTTGATCCATACATCACAATTGTGTGGCATGGCAGAGAAGCATCAACCGCCCACTGTAATTGGGGCACTTTTTTGTTTTTTAAATGGAATACTGTGCTGTGAACGAGGCAAAGGGGTGCTTGTAAATTATTCAATAACCGTCTTTCTACCTAGAAGGAATGGAATTAAATTTATTTTTTTGTTTAAAACCATGAGGGGAGAGATACGAAGAAAAAAGTAGAAGTTTTATGATTTAGGAAAGAATATCAATTTTAAAATGGATTTTTGAAAATGGTGCCCATTTTTAAATTTTTAATTTCATTTCTTTTCGGGTAGTATTTTTTTATTTACTCGATAGGGGAAAAGAAAGTTGTTATAAAAAGTGCAATAAAACGCGATAAGAAAAAAATTGTAAATTGTGAAGTTGTTGCCGTTAGATGGCATCGTATATGAGAAATCTCATAAAGTAGCGCGCAAAGTTGTAATGACATCATAAATAATAATAATCCATTCATAGTAAACATGTGTTTGTAATCAGTCATGTCGTTGCATTTTTCATCGCGTGACTTTGTAATGAATGAATTGATGGATGTGGAATGTCCCGTTGGAAATTCACGACTGACTTTTTCACACTTCGACTAACAAAAAAAATATTTTGTGACAAACTTTGAAAAATAGAATTTTTTATTTCTCTTTTTTTTTGTGTGAAAAGATTGAGATTACGTTTAATCAACAAATCTCATTTATCATTAAATTTCAAGCAATACAAAAAAAAAGCCTAAAAGAAAAAAAAGTTAAAAAAAAAAATAAAAATAAAAAAAAGCTCCGCCTCGGAGCTTTCCTGCAATGCAAATTGCAATTGCGCCTTTGGGCGTCTCCAAATAGTAAATATTACTATCTCTGAATGTCTTTTTAGATTGGGAGATGAGGGGTGAAGAGAAAATATTTTTTTTTACATCGTTCCTTGAAAAAATATCAACACTCATAAAATGTGCTGCTGCATGTGTTTCAGAGTGGATTGTGATAAAGCGAATGTTGTTACATGTGATTCAATTACCTGAATTTAATGGGTCGATACATAATGATGGAATGAAGTGAGTAAAGTGAAATAGGATTAGTTAAAGCGAGTAATGAATTAAAAAAACTGGTCGTAAAAAGAAGAGAGAATTTTTTTTACCCTTTTAGTAAGCAGATAGGACAAACAGATGAAACGAGACGCGGTAGTCTTAGCTGACGAAGCGAAAAAAAGTCGTGTATCTTGACGGAAAAGGCATTTTGCGCGAAGAATTGATTGAGGCCAGACTCATTCCGCTGCATGTGACGAGTTTGTGCCATATCTTTGCAAGGTAAGAAAGGGTTTTCACAATACAGAGGAGGACGAGTTTTGACGCCTGATCGATCTTCGCCTTTGAGGATAAAAGGCTAAGAACAGCATGTAAGTTTCCACTACCTTGGGACTCATTACTGTTTTAACCTTACTAAGTATCATTAAAACATCTCGCGTGTATTATATTTCTTCGTCTTCATTTTTCGAGGGAAAAAAAATAGAAAAAGATGAAGTCAAATTAAATCCAATTGTATGTCGGTGGGAATAAGTTGGGATTTGTAATTGAATTATTTGTTTTTAAATATGACATTTCAAAGTCGAGTTAGGTATTGATTTTTGTGTGTGTGTACTTTTTTTGGAAAAAGTGAAAGTCACGGCTTTGCCAAAGTAAAGCGTCTTATCTAAATGAGAGTGCGCTCGCATCCTCTGCTTGGCGCCAAAAAGTGTCTGGTCTATTGATCAACGTAAAACAATGCGCGGGTTGATTTACTTAACAACCTGCACGCCATATCGTGTTTATTGGATGTCGCAGAGCATGTGATGGTTTCTCATTTTGCACGAGTGTCGTCACTTGTGCCTGAAATCCATTTACTTTACCGGACCCGAACGAGGTTTATGTTAGTGACTACTGGCAAACAAGACGTATATATATATTGTCGCAACCGGTTTGCACAATTTGCGAGTGTTTTATACGCCGGCATAAATTGCGTGTGTGCTGCCAGTTTCGCAAGTGATAACACGCTGGCAGTGTCGGCAAGGGGTAATGGAACCGAGTCCGTACTGTTTATTGCCGACGCCATTGCACAGTCAGAGTAATTGCAGCCTCGGGAGACAAGCTAGTCAGCGATTTAATTACTAATGTAAAAGTTTTTGAATGTTGCAACTACAATAAAATGCGACTGGTGTTGCTCGATTTGTGCACTTTAAATCGTCCACGGTGATGAGTCTTGGTGGGGCGTGGGAAATCCAGGTTGCAGTAGTCGGATCAAGTAAATGCGGAGCGCGGCCATTAAATGTTATTTGGGTTTTGGGTTTGTTGCGATCAGCGTACAGTCTGCGCCCGGAATTTTGATGCCGAATTCAAACAACACATTCCTTGCTGTGCACACCTAAACACAGTATTGAATTCTTTAAGAAATAACAAGAGGCATTAGCACTATTTACCTGTGTGCAGCAAGCCATTTCTGGTTGTGCAGAAAGGAATGTGCAGTTTCTAATTGACATTTAATTAAAAGTGTGTTTAAAAAAAATGTGTTTTAGCTGTTCAAAAAACGTGTTCAGGTGTTTTAGATTTTTATTTTGAAATGGTACCTACGGAACTCGTAAAACAAAGAAAAGTTTTTGATTTTTTTTTTAAAATCTTTGGAATGGCAGCTGCTGCTGTGACCAATGGGGATAAAGGGCATTTGGAATGAATTTGCAACGAGGCGACGCTTGTTTTCCTAATGAAATTTTGAATTGATTAAATTCATGAATAGCAATTTCAAGTTTAACGATTATTAATATTAATATGGTTTCCGAGAAGAGGGAAAAATGGAATGTACCGGAGTTGGTTAATATTTGATTGGTTTTTTGCTTCTAGGGGCCCTTCTCCCGCTTCTAACTTTTTCTGAGTAAATAGTAAAAAAAAAAATATAAAAAAAGTTTTCGATTACATTTCTCTTGCTACAAGGCACACTCGATGAAGGATGGGCGTGCTTGTCCTCATGTTTTTGATTATTTAGTCTCGGAAGAAGGAATTTTAACGTCAATTAAGTTAAAGTTGGCGTTAATTGGGATATTCTGCTACAGTGAAACGTTTCGTTATAGCAGAAAGAACGACGGAAGATGTTGGAAAAAGAAATAACTTTGCACGGAGCTTTAATTTTTTATGAAAATGGAACGAACGCATAATTGTTGCCATAAGGCTCAGAGTCTTGTTTTAAAAAATAATACGATGATAGGAGAAGATAAAAAAATGGGAATGCTGGAATGGTTTTCTCGTACAGTATTATATTACTCTTACTGTTTATGAGATGACCTGTCGGTTTATCTCTGCTGGATAAACCACCGAGTTTAATTAGTGAGAGATGATTAGCTATCGTATCACTTAGAATTTAATTGGCCGAATAATATTATTCGCATCATGAATCGTTTCGAGGTGTCGTACAGCATCGTTTGAGCGCAATTCATCAAACACTTTTTTGTTTGAATATTTTCTTTGGAATGGTGTTTATACTTACTTGTGAAAAGTAGTTTAACTCGTTCGCTTTCACACATCAAGATTCGATGCGTGCAATCCAGCTGCGCGCGTGCCTTCACGTGATAAGCACCAATTCGGCCATGCTGGCATTATTGTGCCTATTTGGTTGACGGAACTTTGAACGCGCACACGGGTTGCCGATGCAATTAATGCGGCATTGCGCACAGAATGGAAAAAAATTCGCAGGGTCTTTGAATGAAATATTCAGACCACTTTGTCCTAATTACTCATGCCAGTCGTGAAAGGGAAGAGGGCGTCAGGTGGAGGAAATGGCTGCGAGAGGAAGAGACACACAAGCCAAAGGAAACTCGACTTGCATAGCAAAATAGTGCGTGCGAGCAACTGCGACGGACCCGATGACGTCGGGTTTTGATTTTGTGCTTGTCTTAAGCCTGAGTAATGATTGTGGGTCTTTTTGTTTTGTGAAATGAAGTTGATTAATTTGTTCGAAAAGGTAGGAGGGTGAGGATTAGGGCTGTTTTCTGCATGCATGAGTTACGACTGTGGCTAGTTGAAATGAGACGCGTGCTGCTGCTCTATGAATTATGAATGAGGAATTAGTCACCCAAATCCTCTCTTCTACATCGATTAGGTTGCTAAGGACGGCGTTTCTCGATTCGATAACGTCTTGCATATGTCAGAATTCGCAAGCATGTGTAAATCAAGATTTATCAAAAATATGATCGTTTGCTTAGAAGATAAAATTTCATTAGTTGAAATCAAAAACATGCAAATTGTTGGTGAAGGAATAAAATTGTGATAAGATTCAGACCTGAGTAGCCCTATGGAATGGCTTTTTGTAGAAAGTAATCCTAGTCTACAAGTTGGTTGCGATGTTGCTAGAATTAACACTCAATAACGGGAATAACAACAGTGAATATTTGGAACATTCGAACTTAATGTTGTGGTATCTTTTAAGCACAGGAAAACAA
This sequence comes from Strigamia crassipes, assembly GCA_034683725.1. Taxonomy (NCBI): domain Eukaryota; kingdom Metazoa; phylum Arthropoda; class Chilopoda; order Geophilomorpha; family Linotaeniidae; genus Strigamia; species Strigamia crassipes. The sequence continues at coordinate 34,025 of JAQFXT010000107.1, forward strand.
CAACAATTCACACTCAAAAACAATGCAACTTATATGAACTCCGGAATAGACTCAGGGGTTAAAGGCAATGGAAGATGAGATCGAGGTATTGCTGCGCTTTGTTGGTCAAATTTAATTTAATTTTGTAACGTTATGTATTCTACACATTCGACTTGAAAGACATGACAATTGACTACCGATACGGTGTGGGAAATTTACTTTGTCTCCTTCCGAATTATGATTTGACCCACAGTGTTTATATTGCCTTGTTGAGTCACAGTTGACTTCCAAATACATAGACAGTGTGTTGATTTCCCTATTGAATACTACGGGTAAACACCAAACAGCTTAACCTAATGCACAGCATAATGTATAATGCAGTAAGTGCTTTTTCCTTGTATGGGTCCATATAAGAATAAAACACACTCTAATAATAAAGCACTAAGCTCTGTGACCTAACTGACCATCATTAGGCTGTAGTTATCGGCTGGTAATTGGATTAAGAGGACTCATCCGGCCTTAAGTAGTCGCTTTTTTACGTGTTGGCGTAATCAGAACACAGCCGATAACAAGGCGTTAACTACTTCAGTTAACCCTGTGAGTAGCTGTTTGTTTGTTTATTAGAATTTTTTTGCTTTAAGTGTATTTTTTTGGGATTTCAAGTTTGTCAGCTTGGTAATGTTTAATTCGTGATAGTGCGAAGAAAATATTCTGTTTGATGCCATAAATGGGAGAAAAGTGGTGTGTATGTGTGTTTCGGCAAGTGAGGAATTGAAAATGGCATCATAAAATCAAAATGTCGTGTTTGGTGTGTGAGTCACATCGCGTTCTCGACTCACAAAGGACACTTTAGGCCAATTTTCAAAAATTGTCTCAAACATTAGGAAAACATGTTGTACTATATGCAACACCAGCTGCAACATTGGTCGACATGACGCGTCTATCCCTTGTGGGGGATTACAACAACTCGGTACTTTGTATGGTGCCGTGTGTCGGTTTGCACTTCTTTTCGAAACTCTAGTAATTGGCTGTAAGAACGAACTCACGAAGTTGCATCAACATTAGGTAAAAAGAAAAGGAAGGGAAGAAAATAAAAGAAAAAGTTGATTGTATTTTTTTTTCTTCCTTTTTTAAAAAAAGAAGTGCGCCATAAGTGCACAGGAATTAGTTTCATTACAAGAGCAGAAAGAAAGGAAATTTGGTGACAGCTGCATGGTCCGTCAATGCAAAATTCATGAAGATTAGGAGCTTCCTCAGAGCGTCATTAACGTGAGACATGTTTTCTTATCGCTGCCAAGTATTTCATCATGACTTTCTTGCTTGCGCTCGTGAAGCCTTAATACCTCTGTGTGCACTGTGGCTCTGAAACCCCAGGTGGATCAGCGAGGAGAAATGATAGTGGCTTAATTACATTCGCAAAACTTAGCTCTTTGTATCAACTTTTACTTTTTCCATTCCACTCTCGAGTGATCGAGTTTGCATTGAGAATTACCTCTTTTTTTTTAAACTTTCAAATCCTTTTTCTTCTTCACTCGCTTTTTTCTTCTTCTAATTGATTTCATTGAATTGAAATGCAAGAAGGTACGTGGACGATACGGTTTTCTTCTTTGCTCTTTTTTTTTTTTTTTTTTTAAATTAGTGAGTGGCAACAGCTTAAACTAATGGTATTAAAGTTAAATCAGTTTTGAGCGTAACCACGAATAAGAAATTAGAATGAAAAAGCTCCGCCTTGGTGCTTCACTGCAATGCACAGAGAGGAATGGGGGAATGGGGATGTGTGATTTAGATTGTAAAGGAGACCAAGCAAAGTTTTGGTTGAAAAATGGCATGGAATGCGAAATGTTAGTTAAGTCTGCAGTTTTAATACTCGATTGCGAATTCATTTCCGCGGTTTGATCATCAAGGGAAATTAATAATCGCTCTTTTCCAAATGAATTTTGGAATTGATGGCAGTTGTGTCAGATGTGGAGTTGCAGCTGAAAGATTGTTCGGGAAATGGTGTTGCTCGCGAGAGGGAGGAAAAGTGGCGAAATGGGGGAATTTTCTCTATCCCAGCTCTTGAGTGACTGCATTAGGCAAAAGGGGAAGAAAGTGAGTAGGAAATTTTAATGAATATGTGCAAAAGTCTAATTAGTCGACGCCATTTAACCGAATTCCATGCGAATGGGGAAAATAGTGGCGATCGTTTGTCCGCCCTAATTCCCATTGTCTGTAAAAGTGTATCCATAATGAATGCATTGACGTAATGAGAACGAGTCTCGAAAGGTTCGGATCGCTCAGAGATGTGCCATTAAATAATTAGGAACACCTAAGTGCACTGGGCTTGCCATCTGCGCCTTTCTCCTTTGATGTGTGTCTTTTCAACCGCCTTGTGCGTGCATTGGGCTCTGATTTAAACGATGACAAATTTATAATGTTCGAAGCTCAATTGACTCATAGGATGAAGATGACTGCTTGCTAAATAATTTAATACGAATTCTCGAAGACGTTTCTGTGTGGAACTCATGGATTCGTCATTTTGGCATGTTCAATTGAACCACTCGAGGGCGCGGATGGGACCGCGGGAAAGGAAGCAAAACAATTAAAGCACTTCTCGAATCAATATTACTATATAAACAAATCAAATTAAAATCTTCGTTTTAATATCCTCAAGCTGTCCAAACGAAAAACAGTGCAGCAAGCCATGCGCACTGCGATTAAAATTAAAAGACAAAGAATTTTTAAAATATAATTTTTTTTTTTTTTTTTTTTTTTTTTTAGAAATGCAAAGTTAAATCAATTAGTAATTAAAAAAAATAAAAATTAGTGCGTACGTTCTTTAATTTAATCCTTGTAAATAAATAATGTCCTAATTTGATCCCGCTCTCTACAACCTGCAGCTTTACATACGCCCTTACGAATTCATCGTAGCAGATTAGACATGCCAAGGAAAAGCAGATGAAAAATGTTTTCTCGGAAAAGATGTGCTCTCTTTCCCACTGTCTTTCCAGAGGGCTTTAAATCAAGCAGCGCCCTTTTTCTCTTACCTATTTTTCTCTTTCTTTTGTGGGAGTGATTTCGCATAGCCCAACAGCCGTCGCGTGGAAAACAAATTCGCAAGACTAAAACCCTACAGCGTGAAACAACAGTTATTTCGAATGCAAACAAAGATGTGAGAGGATTGGGGGGCGGGTGTGGGCGCAGCTAGAGAGATGTTATTTTTATTTTTTTAAATTTTTTTTTGATGAATTGCAGTTGTTGATACTGATAAAGAGGTAAAAGTGCGTATAAGTGATACTTTTAGAATCGGGTCGGTGCTCGCTGCCATTAGGCGAGAATTATCAGGCCGTGCTTAATAAGCCGGGCCTCGCACTTTTCTGAGTTAATGTCTGCACAGAGTGAGACCGGGGGGATCTATTTCGGCACAAAAGGAACTTGAGCAACGCACGTTTTGAAAAACAGGGGATTTTTAGTCGAGGGTGTAATCGAAGCAAATGATATAGTCGTGCGTGGATGACGACAGCGGGATGAATATTCATTATTTCCGGACAAATGGCTTCCCAAATTTTTAAAATATCGATCGGGGGACAACCATTTTAGTGCGGGTTGAAACTGGCGTTTTCCGAGAGTGGGTCAATGACAACGGACCGATAACTTAATACCCGAGTGGAATCGCGGATAAAGAAGACGAGGCAGAGGCTGGATCAGGGGCGGGTTCGTATCTCGGTTTAAATGACAAGTGAATTCTCCACCTCCTTGTGTCACGAGTGAACGAGAAAAGGAATATCCATTATTTCTTCACTCAAAGTTTTAAAGTCCAAGGGTTTTTTTTTTTTTTCTTCTTTTCTTTCTTTTTTCTTGATCTTTTGTTTAATAAAGTTAGGCGATTTGCATGTGGGGAAGTCAGAAGTGTTTGTTTTAGTGATTGAGTAGTTTTGAGTGCAAATGGCCGACTACGGAATTTAATCTCTGCGGAATTGATGGGGCAACATTTACATGAAAAAACAGTTCTATCGTTTTTGTTCCTACACTGTGAGAGCGTGGGTGTATATTTTTCTTTTTTCTTTTTTGGTTCGTTCTCTGTTCTTTTTTTTTTTCTTCTTTTTTTTTCTTCTCGTTTTTCCATTTGCCTTTGAGATTATTGGAGAGAGTGCCAGTGGAATAGTTTCACGGTAACGTTGAACTCTGGGATCGCCATGGGAGGGCGCCGCAGGCTGTGCTGCGAATGTAATTTGAGAGCCGAGCTCGCAGAAGATGTTCCTAATCCACAAATCAATACCAGTGAATTTTGTGCATTCGCAAAACCCATACGTTCACCGTGAAAAAAGCAGCTGGAAATCTTAATATAGGGTCGCGTATAATTGGGTATAAAATAAAAGAAATAAACTTTTTGCCAAGTTTTTCTCTTTCTTTTACTTTTTATTTTTTTGTGAAAAGTTTTAAGAATGAAATAATAAAACAAAATATTAAAAGAAAAGAAAAAAGCATAATAAAACGGTTTTCATATTGGATGAGAAAAAGTGTAATGTTTAAAGTACGTGTGAAATTGATGAGCAGTTTCATACGGAAAAAATTCCTAGTGCTGTACAAGTACAACCGTCAAGTCTTTTTTGGAGGGAAAAAATTAGACAGTTTTTGAAGTCAGAAAAGCGATTTGCGGCAAATAGAAAGGAAAAGGGTATAATTTTGTCGAGGGTATAATGTTGAATGAAAGTGGTGCTTAGAACTTGTACTTTTGGAGATGGACCATGGCTAATGCTTTTTTTGCTGTTCCGTCTTTAGTTTTCTGCATTTTGTGCGGCGGGAGGAAAGTTAAGACTTTTTTTTTTAACTTGGAATTTTTTGTGTTGTGACTTCAATTGTAAAGTGAGGAAGAGGCATGATGACCAAGTTATGGCTTGCACAAATAGACTTCAGGTTTGAAGGCTGACATAGGCAGAAAATGTTTCCGCTGTTCTTGCATAATCTCTTTGCTTCGTCTTAGTGAAGATGTTTGGGACAAGTTGAGTGCAGGAAGTGTTCTCTCTGTTGCGACTTCTGGCGCGGGTCACTGCAAAATTAATAAACCCTATATATTAATATCAAGCTGTCAGTGCTTGCGTGTCTTGAAAAGAAAAAATTCTATACAGAAAAATGGATATTTCATGCTTTTGACTAAAATTTAAATTCTAAATTTGAAAAAAAAACTGACCTAAAATTCGAAATTTAGTGTTTTCATTCAAGGTAATCTGAAGCTGTTATTAAATATTAAAAATAGACTAACGATTTTTTTGACCCAAATTTGCATATGAAAATTCAAAATATACAAAATTTGAGCTTATATTCAAACTTCTCAGCCGTATTTATCTCTTTTTACTCAAAATGAAAAGAAAATTGAATGAAGATTAATTATTTTTTATACAATTTCATTAGTATCTCCAGTTGGGACAGAAGTTTGCAATTTCTTTTTGAACCCTTAACTATGTACAATTTAATGTTTTTTTTTTAACTATTTGCTGATTGAACTAATATGTATATTTTTTTTGCTTGCAAAAATCTAAAATTTTAAAATTAAAATTGAAAATTGAACTTTACCCCGTTTTTCTAAATATCTATTTTCAGCACGATGAAGTCATTCAATAACCATAGTATAGCATAGATAGAAACATTTTATGATATTCTGTTGATTTAATTCCTTGGGGTATTTATTTAAATGAGTGTCGATGGTTGGATAGGCTCAGTTGTAAAGAAAAAAAAATGATTTGAATTTTTAAAAGAATGTTTGAGGTAATTGCAATCGCACGAATAGCAAAGCAGTGTGTGAGCAATGAAAATAATTTCTGGCGAATTGCCGTCCGTGGTGAAATGTCTCGTAAAAAATTTCACGTTCAACCATTAAAAGTGAGCTTCATCTCCAATCTGCATATTAAAATGCCTTTTTCTCTTACACGCGTAGGTTTTTTTTCTTTTTTCTCCTTCTCGCTCTTCTCGACTTTTATGTTCGATACTCTGGTATTAATAAGTTACGGATCACTTGACTCGTGGAAATGTGACAACGTGTCGTTTTCCAATGGACGTTAATGACGAGTTGGATTTCTTCATACACGAAATGACTTGTGGACACGCAAGGCTCTTTGTTTAGTTTCGTGTCTTGTTTTTGAGGTGAAAGGGCGAGGCGGGGTTTTGAATTATTAATTTTATCCATTTTTCAAGTTTGAATTTATCAAAGTGGAAATGGCCCGAAATAAAATTTAAAGGGAGAAAAATTGTAAGAAAAGAAATAATAACGGGAATTTCTTTAAAACTTGCCATCTCGTGTAAAGGGTGGAGTTCAATTGGGTATGTAATCAAAATTGGAGTTGTAGAGTTGTGTTTTGTCACGTGATTACATATGGTTGCGATTGGGCTGGGCCTTTGCGTTATACCGCGAAATGACGAAATGACTTAAAGAAAAGTGTTTTGGACAGACTGAAAAGACACGAATTTAGACTTTAACTTTCTGTTTATTAGTTTTATTTCATTTGCGCAGGTTTGGGTCAATTTTAAACGTGAGTTATTTTTAGCAACATTAAAAGCAACAGGGATTTGAAGGTTAGCAAAGAATGAATTTATACACTCGTTTCCAAGCTGACAAATCACCGAGAATTGTGCCTGATGGCAGATGTAGATATGCCGACTGGTCTTAAAGATAAGCTGACATATTATGATATATGCGGGCAATATTGTTTGTTTTTTTTTTGGAAAAAATTCTTTCTAGGAAATAAAAATAATTTGTAGCTTAACACTTAATTAAAATTAAATATTTATAAAATATACTGGTTATTGGGAGTGTTTTGCAAAATGCTAAAGCGCTTCGGTGTAATGGTTCAGCTGCCGGTATCTGATTTTGTCAAGAGAGGGCGAGCAGAAACACTTTCCAAAGCTTTACAACCGTTACTCATCTGCGTCCGCGTATCGTCCAACAGGATAGCTATATCGTAATATCAAACTTGTAAGTATTTTAAATGGTTTAAAAAATGTTTTTTGGTGACTCGTATGTTGTCACTCGGGAATAGATAAGTGCACATTGCGACTTGCCAGGCACATATTGACTGGTTTTTAGTACCGGAAATGGGATTTACGGTTTGTGGTGACAATGGTGTCAGTCAAATTCGAGGTTGATTATATAAAAAATTACTTGAAACATGATGGGAATGCTCGTGGGATTGTGAGCAAAAAGTGACAAGAGAGTTACGAAAAGTAAAGGTTCTAGAAACACGTTGAGATGCAAATAATGTCAAACCCGAGTTGTAGCAAATCCCCAATAGATAGCGGCCATGTTGATTTAGGGCTACTTTGAGAACTGTTACATGTTTATTTGTTTCCACTGCAAAGTAATACTTTTCTGTATTTTTCTCTTGTTTTCTTAATAGGTACAAGCGAGAAAAATGTAATGTAGGGTCTGGTTTTACGGGGTTTTGTGTGCAAAACAGTTTAACTTTTAATTAAAAACATAAAATACATTAAAATAGTGATAAAATGCAAGAAGGATGTCTGGTGCCCTAATAAAAGATGCAACGTAAAGTAAACATTTTCAAAAAAAAAAAAAAAAAGCTTCATTCGTGTTTAATAAATTCTAACAACGCAGGAAATTAAATAATTTGACAAGTGAAACTACGAATTGGCCGAAACGAAACAGAAACAGAAACCAACAAACGGACGCCAGTTGGCAGCAAGTTTGAAGTTTGGAGTTAAACAACTTGATTACCGCATGATGTGTTGACTAATTGTGAGCGCCTCCAAACGATTGGCGGCACAAGTTTAAACATCGTTGTCCTCTAATTGCCGAAACGCGAACGTTGCTTCACCGAGATGCTAGTTCTAATTTGATTTTCCATTCGATTAAAAGTGGGCGAATCGTAGAAAGTATGCATATAGGTGGGGGGTGAAAACAAGGGAGCGCTGTCGTCACTCGTGACACACTCGTGGGAAGTTCATTAACTCGTGCCAAGTGTGGAGCCACGTAGGGAGAACGATTAATTATACACGAGGTGGATGATTCATGATTTGTTATGCAGAGGCAGTTGCTGGATAAATCCCTTTAGAAAGAGGTCAGTTGTGATCATAATTGAGCATGAGGAGAAGGCTCTGAATATTTCATCAGTCCGAGCTTTTGGCCACTCGCCATTGTTCATGTTCGTCAATGTTGGAAAAGTTTTCTTTTATTTTTTTATTCTTCTGGATTTTTTTTTTATTTTTTTATTCGGACGAGTATATGTTCATTCCATGCAGATGAGGCTTTCAATAATACATTGCGAGCAAGAAGAAAGGCCATCAATATTGGATGATTGTGTTACCAAACTGAATGTTCTCATTTCGCAACAGAATTTTTATAGGGGAGGAAAATAGAAGGGAGATCTAAGGCACGCAAATTCAGGAGGGACTTGGAATAGGGAAGATTGCTAATAGAATATTCCCGAGATGGAAAAGAACTTTTCCCCCCTCTTTCTAACTCTCTATTTCTCTTTTTTCGGTTGTGTTTACATTTATATGTGTATACATATATATATATTTATTTATATATAAAGTTTTTCTAAGTTTATAAGTATTTAATTAAGTGGTACAGCCACAGCACGTGGTATAAAAAATTCAAAATTTGGCTTGTACCCAGTGGTGTACTGATCAGGGTGTAAGCTTGCTCGATGGCAAGTAGGCCCCTGATGAACGGGGTCCTCTTAACCATTAAACAATATTTTAATTAAAATAATTAATGAAATTATTTTTTGAGAATCTGTATTTACATTTAGTAAGCTTATCTACTGTATGCTGCCAGTAATAATGTATGTTCAAGATAGTAGTACATTGTATGTAGTTTGCTATTGCGATTACCCCATAAATGCTTTCATTGAACGCGGTATCCTTTACAATTTTGGTCTAAATTGACCAAAACGACTGAATTCAATCGACTCCGATCACATCATCGACTCTCGTTTCGAACAAAACGACTAAAATAAATGTTTAACTTGACCAAATCGATTGAATTCAATATCTCAATTGCGGAGAAAATCTAGGTTCTGTCAATAGCACGCGGGTGTTCTATCAGAGATTTTAGGTCTGTATGTATGGATCAATATGACGCGTGAAGTTGGGAATTTTCCTCGACTGATGCAGTCGTCGGTTGGTTGCAAAGGCAGAGTCCGAACCGCCGCCATAAATAATACATGAATGATCATAACTTGGACATTTGTTTCAAGCCAACGAGTGAACGAATGCTCGTATGCAATCGAGATGGTCTCGTTGCTTGACTCGAGATATCCGTTGTCCGATTCGCTCTCACCCTATGAAGGGTTGTGGGGAACCCTATATTCGTCCAGCGACATTGTGCCATGTCTCTGTCGTCGTAACTGGGTTTGGTGTAGGAATTAGATTACGTGGGAGAACACTAGGTGAATGTGAAGATGGATTTGATAGAACGAGGAGAATAAAAGTTGCCAGCGACCCACAGCGTGACGAGGCCAGTGGCCATACAGCGCGCGAAAATGAAGGGCATGCACATATCTTGGCGCTCATCTCCATAAAACGACACACGAGAAGAAGTGTCATAAAAATGAATACGAGCGTCGTACAAAGGAAGGCAGACTCAACTAGAGAGCAAGACGTGGCTTTATCTACTCAAAAAATTGAAATGGATAATAAAAAAAGTTGGTTTAGTTTTACATTTGCAGTTTTTTATCTTCTCGTTGGCGCTCGTGCAATGTTGGATTTAGTTTCAATTCGGACACTATTATATTCGTGTTTCGCTATTCACACTCGTATAATTTTGTTTTGTTTGGAGTGGGTGTTTTGTGTTGGGTCATTGGAATTTCTGTGATTTGTGTTGTTGGCTTCGCTTGGTACTCGGTGGTTTTTTTCTCAACTGGTATTTTAGAAGTTAAGGTACGAGATGCTTTACAAGAAGAGTTTTGATTTAATTTTACTGGTGATGTTGATGCGTTTAAGCATGTTGAGTTTTGGGATTTTAATTCTTTTTTTTGTATTCATTTTTTACTTATATTTGATTAGAATTTTGTGAATCGTGTAGAATAAATGGTTTTGTCATGTTAACAGCATTTTACTTGAGCTCTACCTTTTATACAGTTTTACGAGTTAGAAATTAGAAAATCAGATCCTTTCGACATTTAACCAGCAGATACTTCAGATGTGCCGGGTGGGACCAAATTTGTGACAACCAAATTTGCGACGTTCTAATTTGGTCCCAAATTTGCGATTTTGCAAATTTGCGATGATTAAAATTATTCAATAAATTATTTAATAGATTTAATAAATAAATTGAACCAAATTTGCGATGGTCACTTTTGAATTGATTTTTTGATGTCTTTAATTTGCAATGTTTTTTTTTGTATATGTCCTAATTTGCGATGATTGTCCCTAATTTGCAATTTTGCATACGTGGATTCTTTTGTATGGGTCAATAAATGTGTTTGTGCTATCTATATTCATATTCCTACTTTGTTCATTGTTGATTTTGTTTAGTAAACTGCCACTATAAGGCGGAAGGTTTGGCGCGAAGCGCCAATACCCGAAGGGCCGCTTTGAAATTCGAATTTCCCGCCAAAACTTCACTGCCTTGCATCATTAGCGTACTGGTTTCTCGCGCCTGCGGACCAAGATTCAGACACTGAGCATGGCGTTATTTATTTAATTGTCTAATTTATTTGAATTTAATATAATTTAATTTAATTTATTTAATAATATTTTTACTCTTGCAAATATTAATTACATTAATAGGCAATAAATGTTGTTAACTATAGGCTTGTCCAATATTATTAATAAAAACTAGTACTTTAACGAAAAAACCACTAGGGGGAGGGTTTGACCCTCCCACAGGTTTATCTATAGACCTTTAACCCAGTCCAATTTTTTAAATTCTTAGACTGAGATAAATAAAAAACAACCAATTGAAATTTATTCTATTTATTAGGCAGTTACAATACAGTAGTCAATTGCGCTCGGATTGACCTATTGGCGATCTAAAAAGCAAAAAAAAAAAACAGTTGGTGAATGAAAAATTCATTAAGGGTGGGAGATTAACAACATTTATTGTTGAATATTTTATAGCATAACTTTGTAAAATTTCCAATTATATAGCATCTTGATAATAAATGTTGTTAACTATAGGCTCTTCGTAGTCTCTGAGAACAGTATTAGCAAAATTATCAGAGATCTGCTCAATAGGTCGAGAATAGTGTTTGAAAAAGACATTGGCAGATGACCAATCTGTTGCTTTCAGAATGTGAGAGATACTAACTTCATTGGAAAGGGCAAAGGAGGTGACTGCCGCATGGGTAGAGTGAGCAGAAAATATTGCGGTATTGACCCCGGCATTACCAAAAGTCGTTTTAATCCATCTGGCGATGGTAGCGGAAGAAACGGAACCAAACGGTTTTGATGCCGCTAAAGAGAGCTAATGCCGAAAGGAAGTACCCCTACTCATACAAGATTCCTTCCCAATAAAAATGCAGAAATTTGCGAGTCTGGATCCATAGCTACTGAAAAATACGCATCGGTTAAATCCAGCTTAAACATGTAGGCGCCCTCATCTACAAGTGAGAGAGCCACTTGGACACTTTTCATCTTAAAATGGTTGAAGGGCAAAAACTCATTAAGTGGCTTCAAATTGATGATAGGTTTAAAACTTCCATTTTTCTTGGTTACCAGAAAGCGAAAGCTAATAATTTGGTTTTGGTGTGGTAAAGCGGGGTACACCGCCCTTTTTGTAATCATGTTTCGTACTTCCTCACAAATAAGGGAGTGTTTAATTAAATCAAATTTGGGGGGTAACAAAACTAGCTTGAATTGGGGTGCTTGTGAATTCTAACTTAATCCCTTTAATAGCAGAGGTAATAAGGGACCATGTTTCAATGCAAAGGGGAGCTTTACCGGTGGAAAAACAAGCTTTTGGAAATGAGAAGTGCTCACTCCATGCTTTTACCAGTTCTAACGAAGCTGCCACGAGACATTAGCATCGGATCCGTGATTTTCGTGACCGGTTACTACGCATGAGTTTGACTGGCCCAACAAGTCAGAAATTTTGGGAATTACCGGAATTGACGATCGCGACCGATCTGTGGCGACCTCCTTCTCTCCGTGGCTCGGTTCTTGGTGAATCTCGGCCACAGTGGACACCAGACCAGAAGTAGGCTTATTGGTCGAGAGGCGACCGCTTAGTTGGTGACTTTTTTTGGTGGTAGAATAGCGATTCTCTACCTGTTTTGGAGGTACAACCTCGGTCGATTTTTTGGTGGTGATGTTTATAATCGTTTTTTGGATTAAACAAGTAAAAAACAATCGACAATTTTTTTTGATGCAAAACATGTGCAGTCCAGTGGACTAGTAAAAATTGGAATGGGGTACAGGTCTACAGACAGACCGGGGGAGGGTCAAACCTAGTGGTTTTTTTCTTTAAAGTACTAGTTTTTAGTAATAATATTGGACAAGCTTATAGTTAACAACATGCTATATAATTAGGGACATCGCAAATGTGGGCTCGTGTTATTTAATTAGAACTACGCAAATTTGCAGTATCGGAAATTTGCAATATTGATTTAACTGGTCGCAAATTCGATCGTCGCAAATTTGGTCGTCGCAAATTTGGACCCCGCCCACATGTGCAATGTTCAAAAAACCATACCGTTAATATATTTTTTGTTTTCATTTTCATCTGTCTACATTTAAAAAATCCCAAAATAAATAAATAAATAAATAAATAGGCATGCGAAAATAATGGAATTGGAATTCTGACAACAAAATTTGGCGCTATGGAACGGAATCGTTAAAAAACGGAGTGGCTATTTCTACACGATTTCGTGTAGAAATAGCTCACGTGTTATTTCTACACGAAATCGTGTAGAAATTTCTACATGAAATTGTGTAGAAATAGCTAAGCTATGCTATTTCTACTCGAAATCGTGTAGAAATAGTCCACGTGCAATTTCTACACGATTTCATGTAGAAATAGCATCAACCTAAAAAAATTTTTAACGATTTTGTTCAACGGTCGAATGTCTGCGGTTAGCTAAAATTCGATAATGTAGGGAATTTTGTAACATATCGATAGTGCTAAACGGTATGCTGTCTTTAATGTAAACTTTGTACAAAAAAAATAAAAAAAAACGGTTAAACGTAGTACCACTTGAAAAATAGCAACAGCATACGGTTTTGCATTATCGGCGTGTTGCACAGACTCCCTTGTGACTTCTTCGCTACATTAGGTTTGCATATAGTTTGCTACGTACATCAGGAATGGTATGAAAAATATTGATATTGCGTTCTGTAGGGGTGTATTGTGGAACTATGACGTTACCAGAGTAAGTTTAAAGCACTCCACGTATAGTCAAATATGATGAGCTCGAATACTTAAAAAATAGACCAGGGTGTCTGCTTATAATACATACATCGACAAGAAATTGATGATATATATATATATATATATATATGGCCTTATATTTCCATGATGCATTACGCCGTAAAGAACATGATGTTGTGCATGCGAGTTAGAGGGTGAAGAGGCTAATGGTACGTTTTTGTGAAAATGTTTTCTTTTTATAATTCGTACGAATTTGCAAGGATTTTCATTGTTTTCTTCTTATTCAAATTGATTGGATTTGAATGATTTGCAACGATTTTTTTTGGATTTGAATGATTTGCAAGGATTTTTATTGGATTTGGGTGATTTGCAAGGATTTTCTTTGGATTTGAATGATGTGCAAGGATTTTTATTGGATTTGAGTGATTTGCAAGGATTTGAGTGATTTGCAAGGATTTTCATTGGATTTGAGTGATTTTCATTGGATTTGAGTGATTTTCATTGGATTTGAGTGATTTTCATTGAGTTTGAGTGATTTTCATTGGATTTGAGTGATTTGCAAGGATATTTATTGGATTTGAGTGATTTGCAAGGATTTTTATTGAATTTGTAAGAATTTCCGTATTTGCAAGAATTTTCGTATTTTCAAGAATTTCCGTATTTGCAAGAATTTCTCTATTTGCAAGGGTTTTCATTGAATTTGAATGATTTGGAAGGATTTCCATTAAATTTGAGTGATTTGCAAGGATTATCTTGAATTTGAGTGATTTGCAAGAGTTGTCTTGAATTTGAGTGATTTGCAAGAGTTGTCTTGAATTTGAGTGATTTGAAAAAAAAGTTTTATTGAATTTGCATGGATTTTTGTAGAATTTGCAAGGATTTTCATTGACTTTGCAAGGATTTTTATTGAATTTACAAGGATTTTCATTGACTTTGCTAGGATTTTCATTGAATTTGCAAGGATTTTCATTGAATTTACAAGGATTTTCATTGAATTTACAAGGATTTTCATTGACTTTGCAAGGATTTTCATTGAATTTACAAGGATTTTTATTGGATTTGCAAGGATTTTCAATGAATTTGTAAGGATTTACATAGATGTTTAATGGATATTGAATCTGCATCTATCTGGTAAACGCCGACGTAGAATGCTGAATTAGACGATTCCATGTTATAGTCAATTTCGGATGAAGAGACGCGCTTTCTTTTGCCCCGATCTCATCTGGAAGACGCCGTAAATCGAGTGATAGAGGTTGGTTTTAAAACTGTTAAAATGTATCCATACACACACCATGCGATGGGAGAGCATAAAGGAAAATAAAAAAGATTTTTATTTTTTGATGGGAGAAATATTGAATTCTTTTGTCTGTCGGGTTTTTATAGATTTCGACTGGGCTTCTTGCTTATACAGGTATTTTCCAAACCATAAAATTTTTATTTTCTTCCGACACCTCGAACAAAAGGTATTATATGTCTTATTACACACTTTTTTCTTTTTTCCTTTCATTCTTTTATTTTTTTCTATTCTTTATTTATTTCTTATTCTATCCACGTATGATTATGATGTGGTTTATTTATATTGCCAAAAACTGAGCCTATAAATGCCATATACCGTGGATAGGGAATAAATTATCTAGAGATATCACTCGAGCTACAAAAGCAACAAAGTTGAAATTTCGAGCACAAACCTCAGTCTCAAACACTTCTCTCCATCTCCCAGTCTCCATCTATTATATTTTTTGACAAGTTTATGTATGAGGACACTGAATTCCAACGCCAGAGGGCGCTGTCATAAATGAAGTCGACTTTTAAAAAAAAAAAAAAAAATAAATTTCTTTCTTTATCTTTTAACAATTAACATCTTGCGCACTCAAAAACCCGTCGGAAATCAATCATTCGTCGCGAATTCCGAATTAATCTCATTGGCATTGCCATCTCCTCGCGAGGTTCCACGAAGACGGAGTAAAAGGGCGGGAGGGAGGGATGCATCTAATTTTCTTTGGAACTTAGATCGGTCGAGGGTTGGACGCCTTCCAGCCCACCTCTTGCACAAGACGAAGCTTCCTTTGTGCCCGGCTATGGATATCATCTGTGCTGCAGGCACATCCAATAATTTTCATAGGGCGAGAGAGGGGGAGTTGGGTAGGAGTGAGTTCTTTTCCTTTTGCCAAGTTTTTGAAAAAAAATCTATAGTAGGCTTAATTAACAGTACTTATCTACTGTGCTCTACCATTAGCTTTTTTTTTTGCAGGGGGAAAGGAAGTGTTGTTTACTTCATGGTCCTTTGTAACATTGATGGGTTATCGATGTTGCAGCAGTTGCGACTTAAAAAATAATTGATTTTGATTTTTAAGAAGTTGACATTAAAGAGGAAGTGGTAAATATTATTTTAAAAAATGATGTTGAAATTTAATTTACGATGTAGATGTTGTTGTAAAAGGAAGGAGGAGTTGCCACAAGTACCGTCAATAATAACGAGGACTTATATGTGACCTTTTGATCGATTATAGTGTAGGATTAACCTCTCAGGCAGGTAACGATCGTGCAAGTTTGTTTGGAAGGTTTTTTTTTATATTTTTTTTTATCAATACACGTGATAGATGATGGGAAGAAAGAGCTGAATTTTGGCTGAAATTTGACAAAACTGTCAGCAGCCAACGAGAATGTAAAAGTGAGGCAGTGTAGATCGATTTCTTGGTCATTGGGGTTAAGATTTATATGCCTACTTTGTGCTGTTTTAATCACGCTTGTACGGTCCCTAGAAAAGGTTGCGGAAATCAATTATTTTTTAAAAATAGTTTTTTATCGAATTTTTTTAAAAAAATGGGAAATTATATTTTTTTTATTTTATATATATATTTTATTTTATTTTTTTTGTTTTATTTTTTGTGCTTCGTCATTGATTGCAGAAATCAATGCGACGATGACATAAAACGTGAGCAGACGGGCTTAAGATGGAAAAGCAAAGTGGAAGAACACAAGTGGAGGGAAAGATTTGAGCATGAGACGGAGTGTAGCTAATTTGATAATGCCCATGGTTTCATCTTATGTAGGAGAATCGAGTTGAGCGAGGCGCGTGTTACACACTAAAAACCCGGCGCGCACACGATTATAAATTTTCTCAAGAACGTGAGGAATTCGCGGCTATAAAACGCAAGTATGGTATAGGGGCTGGGAGAAAGAAATTCTTTTGTGAATATTGTGAGCAATACTTTATGAAATTAAATTTGAACTCATCTTATTCTTGTTGTTCTAACTCACGGAGGTGAAGTTTTCTTGCTCCTTCGTGACCATGCTGGAAACATTTTACATTTTCGCAATTTATCATTTTAAATATTTAAAAAAAAAAGAAAAATTACGTATAATTAAATTCGAAAAATCACGTGTCGTTTTCGGCGAACTATCAAAATGGGAAAGTTGAATCGTAAATCTTTTCTTTTTTTCTTATTTGAAATTGGTTTCGTGTTTGGAGGAAAAGAAAAAGTAAAAAAAAAAAAAAAAAAAAAAAAAAAAAAAAAAAATCAGATTGTCGTGGGTATTAAAAGAGCTTGTTCCGATGAAATCTTGGATTTGGAGGGGATTGAAAAAGTGAAATATTTGTGGTGTCGAGTGTAGTTGTCATATAAATGTGTAGCCAATCGTTTTCTTGCCTCGATTTACGATCGTCATTAGATCGGAGATATTCGGCTGCGCGAAACCAGCTGACGAGAGTGCTGAGTTGAGCCAGAAACGACGCGGAATATTCGGTGCCAGGGGTCCGTGAGTCGAGACTTTTGGGTTTCCCTTGATGGGCAAAGACGGAATCAGATCGCTCGCCACTCTGTCGGAAGCCTCTCTCGGGAGATGGCGCATCGAAAGTTGGTCCTACGAGCCACAAGGGGGACGATTCGAGGGGAGGAAGAAGAGCTTCTCTCTCTATCTTATCGAGTTGTTAGTGGAGATAGGAGAAGATGAATGACCAGTGGATCACTCCTCCGCTGCCCCTATCGAGGGTGCCTTGCGTCACCCAGCTATATTTCTCTTGTCTGTTTTGATCCACTCTGAACGACCTTTAATCTCAAATTCGAGTCCTCACCGAGAAGCCTGTAAAAATCTCAATCATTGTAAAGTTTGGCGTCGTCCTTCATAAACTGCACCCGATAATTCGAAGCTCGGTGCGAGATGGGGTGATGACAGCTGTCATCCTTTTTTTCTCCCACTCAATCGTATCGGGATTTTGAAAAATTGTGGGCATTTTAGTTGAGGGCTGAGATAAAAATGAAAGTGTCTTTGGGATTAGGTTATTATCGGAATGGGCTTTTGCGAAGTGAAAAACAGTTCAATTTGGCAAAGGAAAAGGAAACGAGTTTGTGCGTATATTTGGTAGAGTGCTTTTTGGTGCCTTTTTTTATATTTCCAATGGGGTCTCCACAAATGAGTTGCTGATAACGAGAAGTGCAAGTAGGGTAAAGTTTGCACAATTATCTCGTTTTTTTTTTTTCGTTTTTTTAATTTTTTTTTTAGTCTTTTTTTAGTTTTTTTTTTTTTTCTTAACCCCTCGTGCTCAGTGGCCAATCTTTTTATTAGGTTGTTGCTCTCCCTTCCCCGCCTTTTCATAATGGATGCCGTGAATCAGAATGAGTGATTGCACCTGCTCAGTGGTCGCTGGCATGTGATAAGTTACTGTGTGAGAAAAGTTGCGAGATGAGGGAGGGGAAAAGAGACCTCTTGAAAATTCTCTCTCAACTTTTTGGAAGGAAGCATTTCATTCTCATTCGTTCGTTCTCCCCCTCACTGGTAATTTCCTTTCGTGATGAAAAAGTGCCAGGGTGTTAGCTCTTGCTTCCTCACACACTGCAAATTCAACCGAATTGACTTCTCGTGACCATTTGCTTGTTGCCAAGGTAACTACAAGAGTGTGGATTCTAAATGTGCTGACTCTGATTCGTCTTGTTTTTCCACCTCTCTTCTCTTCTCTCGAACAGTTTGTGGCCCTAAAGTTTATTCAGGCGAAATTGAACTACATGAGTAAAGGGAATAAAATATACCATTTGTCTTTGTATTTCTTTCTTATTGTTTGTCTATTTTTTATTGAATAAAAATTGTTTAGTGGGATCAAACAAGATAAAACTTGACGGAAATACAATTGGGATTATTGGTAAAAAATAATCCTGAGTCAAGGAAAATTCTGGTTGAAAAGAATTTCGAGTGGCGCTTCATTTCTTATTTTCCTTGTTCCAAATCTCCATTTTATAGTTCATGGCGCTATCGTACGTAGCGCCTTCTTTGGTATGCTTGGTAAACCCCAAATTGAAATAAACGAGTAGTTATCTTAACACCAGCCATGCTGACTGGTCATGTTATCTTCACACTCCACTATTCCACATTTTTACTTTTATCCTTAGTTCACACTTAAATCACTTTTCTACATCAGTACCCAACTCTTGTGTTCACACTTGGTCTAGTTTTCTAAAACTCAGAATAAAATTGCTACTTTACTGCAACTTCAAGTTGTAGAAGTGACTTCCAAAACTCTGCGTCACAATTCTAAAACGTGCCTCTTCCTAGTAACGTGACAAATTTTGAACTAGCGCCACTGGTGGATGTCCTGAAGAAAAATGGATTCCAGATTGCATGCGTCCACTCTAAATCCATTTAGTTCGATATTAAAAACTTCAACTAATTTCGAAACCAGGCCTGTTTTGTTCAGAATTTAATTATCTACAACTCTCTGCATTTTGTTTTATAATTTAAAGCTGAAATGGAATGTTTTTTAAGGTTTTTGGCAACATCATGTAAAATGCCGAAAGGAACACACTCTAGCGAAAATAGTAAAAAACATCATCGATCCATAAGTGTGAACAGGCCGAAACAAACTTGTAGAAATTAGACTTTCTAAAAGTCCTAACTTCTATAAAAGTTATTTAAGTATGAACTAGGCATTAGTCAGGACCGATTAAGAATCTTGGTTGAAAAGAATTCCCATTTCTACGTAAGTTAAAAGAAAGCTAGGAACAGCTTACTATGCTGGTCAACTGTTCCCACGAGATTGCAGAAGTTAAGCAAGCATTGGGCCTAGTCAGTATTTAAATGGGTGACCAGCTGGAAATCTCAGTTGTATCTCATTCTTGTCTGACTAAGGTACTGTTTCTATTTCTAGGACAAGAACATCCGCCTCTAACTGGGTTTTCTGTAGTTTTTCCAGTTCTTAGTGCAAATGCAAGGTTGGGTCTTACGAAAGTTGTCTCACAGACTGTGGCTTACCGTACATAATATCCCGAACGGGCATTCACCATGCTAGGTGTCAATAATATAATAATAATCCAGTTAAAATAATCCCTTTTTCATTTACATCCATAATTTGTGAAGAACCCTAAAATGCAAATGATTTGTTAAGGGTTTTTGCATATTTTTTTCAAGCTATACTTCAACTGTGACTTGCGGGGAGATTTTTGTGTGCCCGCATGAATCATTCATAAATGAAAAATTTAATTTATGTGTTTTTGTTAGTCACGAACTCCTTTTTTGTTGACTTCCGGCATTACTTTGTCTCGTACATGAAAATGAATGAAAGTTTAGTAGAATGAACACGCGGCAAGTCCCCTTTGCATTGGTATTAAATTTCCTGTTCCGAATGAAATTCCTCATCCAAATCGTCTAATGGATCTTTGTTAGTGATGCACGGCCTTCAGTGCTCACCGAAAATAAGGTCGACGTGTGTGTAGAGCCCCAATAAAATACTTTTTATTGCTCTATAAACGACGATTCTAACTGATCAAACACACGCGTACTGTATTAACTGATTCATCTCCATATATTTCCCCTCCGTTGTTTTTCTAGTAACATCTGCTTATGACGTTTTTAATTTGATGTTTTTGTAAGATAGAAAATATAAAACAGGAAATCTGAAAATGGCTGCCAAATGGGGAAAGTGAGAGGATTGGCAAAGGTTTTAAGTTGAGAATTGTATTTTTTTTTTTTTTTTTTACTAACACCTTGCTGACAGAGTGAGCCACAGCGCAAAGAGTTTTTTCCTTCCTCTTCCAGCATCCTGGGATCCTGTGCAAGGGAAATGGTGCCCTCTGTTAGCAATTATTGTAATGAAGAAAAATTTAAAAAGAAATTTTTGCAATTTTTTTGCTTCGCAGAGCATGGTTTTTATTGATGTTATTTGTGGAATTTGTGCTTAGATTTTAATTGAAGTGATTTCGGAATGATAATTAATGTTTTTTTTTTGTTTCTTTCTTTTTCTAGGTAAGTAAATGAAATTTTCTTCTTTTTCATTGCTGTGACATGTTGGTAAGTACAATACCCTAATTTCGAGAAAATTATAAGATTTTAAAAACAATTTTATTTTTATTTTATTTAAATTAATGTACATTTTTATATGTGGTTTGGGATTTAAAAATTGTAAAAAGTAATAGGATTATTTAAAAAAAAAAATTATTTTGATATATTCAAGAAAAACTGTTGGATTTAATCTTTACAATTCCGCAAATGGCTGTAAAGGTGTTACGGTGCGAAATCTTTTATGAATTACTATGAGATTATAAATATGCAAAAGTTTTTCTACTTTTAAGCTTTATTGCTTTAAACAAATATTTGGTTCAGACAGTATTGTTGAAAAAAATGATGGAAAAAAGAAAAGTTATTTCCAAACATTTTTATTGCAATCGAGGTATGTGGAAATTTGTGGAGAAACATTTGTGTCACGAAATGCAATTTACTTTATATACATGTGCACACACGCTTTAGTGATGCTCGCGCGACCTTTGTGTAGTGTAGTAGTGAGGGTCTTGAGGTTTGGGCTGTTATGTGGTGTTGCATGCAAAAGTGATCTCGTCAAACGACGGTAATGCGTGGTATGAATCCCTAGGCCTTACGACGCCATCACCGACGGTGTTAGAAGAAGAGGCCGCAGCAGCTCCTTTATTGCAGTTTCACTGAGTCGGAAAATGAAAGTTCAGATTGACAGGTTTGGTGTCCAATCAAGCTTGCATGCAGGACAGATCCTTCGACCCTTTACACTGACCCATCTTGAGGTGGTCACGTGATTTCGATCGATTCGATCGTTCGGGTGAAAAGAAAATCCTGGGGACAAAAATAAAAAATTGCTTTTCTCATTATTATTATTATTATTATTATTATTATTATCATCATCATCAACATCATTATTATTATTATTATTATCATCATTGTTATTATTGATATTATTATTATTATTATTAGAAAAATTATTACTATTATTATTATTTTATTTTTTGTTATTATTTTAAGTTCTAAACAAAAACTGGTTTCTCTATTCTAAGATTTTAACAGCAAGAAGAAAAATAATATTAAAAATTGGTTTAGATTTAGTTGTAAATGGTCAAATTATTTTTAAAAAGCATATACGGTACCGCTCCGAATAAACGCCGGGACGTTTATTTTTTTTTTAGAACTGACCCCCCAACAAAGTTTAATCAAATTTGGTTGAACTTTGGTCAATTTCAATCAAGATTCGATTAACTTTGATTGAAATTGACCAAAATCCGATTAAATTTGATTGAAATTGACCAAAATTCGATCAAATTTGATTGAAATTGACCAAAGATCGATCAAATTTAATCAAAATTTGGCAGGTTCGCGTTACACGTAGGCAATGTAACGTGTACGTAACGTGTACGATTGCTCAGCGCTCATACGAACCCGGCTTTTATTTGAACCAGGCGTTTATTACTCAAAACGGGCGTTTAAACGGGCCCCGGCGCTTAATTGGCCCCGGCGTTTATTCGGAGCGGTCTGGTAGCTGACAAGGGTTGTGCTTCTGTTTGGGAAAATGTTGGTAAACCTAACATTTTATTAAGCTTAGTATGTTAAAGGGCCCACTAAGCATGTTGATGGGTCTCTAGCCTCGGGGCCCCAATCAGTTTTAAGGTATTTTGTGTTCTCTGGCATTTGTAAGTTTTGGGCCCTTGCCAACAACCGATTACAAAATGCGGTTTAAGTGTAGAAAAATTTTATTCAAAAATATAAACTCAAACAAGAGTTATCTCGTGTCTATTATTCTGGAACAGTGCAGCCCTTGTCATAAAAATCTCCTCTTCTCAGCTTCAGGTTTAGCTCCAGAATGAGTGTTTTTAACTTTATCTACATCATTGAGTAAGGTGGCGGTATTGGTTGTAGGTGATGTCCCAGAACTATCAAAACATTGAGTTGGCTCTGTGACGTCATCTAAACTCAAAGACGTCATACAAAAATCAATGGATTATTGCGTTCTCTGGTGAGAAGGGACGATTTTTATGACTGGCTGTACAATCGTGCTTTATGCAAACCTTAGTCAACTAAGGTGGCAAAGGTCAGCATTAAAAACTTAAAAAGTCAATGCTAACCCAAGCCAACTAGGTTGCTTAAAGTTTGCATGAACATTTTATGTGACCACGATTGTACATAAACAATATAGTCCACTTGGAAAACCAGAATTTCACATTCAAAATTGCTAAAAACTGAAAAATTGGCTTGTAAAAAATGACATTAGTCAAATATGTCACAACATAAAATGAACAGTCAATTGAAAACGACACACAAATGTTGATCAGATAGAATGAGAACGGTTCACGACGCCATTGTGATGGCAGTGCAAGCTGACGGTGAAAAATCGAACCACAAATCTGCTGAAAAGCGTCGCTTCTTAACGAATCACTATTCACTACTGTGTAGTATTGATGCAGGCAGCATGATTATTTTAAAATGTATATTTCCAAGAACATAACAAAGCGAATCCAAAGAATTAAGTTGAAATTAAAAACTTCTTCAAAATGTTTAGTTTTTAAATTTTTAAAATATTTTTTTATACCATCAGGGTCTTTGTTTGAAATATTGCGGTTTATTGAGCTCCTCTGGAGCTTGATAATCAGAAGAGGAGGAATTTAATTAAGTTTTCTGACTCGTTCCTGCTTATGAATTATAGACCTAGTGGATGTTGTGGTCTGGCTATGCAGGAGATTTTATTGAGCTGAACAGGGGAACGCATCATCAAATTTGATATTTCAGAGGGTGGAGCGGAGTTAGGCCTCTCCTTCATTCACTAACATGAATGTTATTTACCCAAAATGTTGTCCAATAACAAATTTTTATGCGCCCAAAACCCATCCACGCTATGAACTGCACTTTGCTCCATTATTCAAAGTTGAGAAACTTTGTTTTTCTTGAGGATTTCGTACTTTGTTGTGATATGTACCTTTCTTTCTTTGTATTTCCTACCCTGCAGTCCTCTCTCTAGAATCAATTTGAGTCCCCTTTACCAGCACATTGCACAAACCTAACTGTAACCTGGGTGGACTTAACGATGTTTGCCATGAAATGAATGTTTATTTTATTTTATTGTGCCATGGGAGAAGACATTTTACAAGATAAGTAAATAGATGGCGCCACAGTTTTTCCCTTCGATTCTCTTTTAAAAATTGGTCTGCGCGGCAAAGAGGAGCGAGTCCCCATATCAATCTAGCGCCTGGTGCGTAACCGAGGCGAATGGGTTCTTTTTATGACCTCCCATGAACTCACCTCTTCTCCCCTTTACCATTTTTGGAAAGTGTCCAACTCCATCATCGTCTCTAATCAATGATATTAAGGCAGTAAAAAAAAAATATTGGCAAAAATCTTTTATTACCACCTTTTTGCGAATAATCACTGGAATAACCCGAGGACTTTAATTAGTGTTAAAAGGGTTGATGGTGTTTTACTTCTTGAAGAAAGCAGCAAGCAATCTTATTGTTGTTGGAGATTGCTAAATTGAATGATTAGGTCGCATGGCTTCTGGGGTTGGTTTTTTTTTTTTTTTTTCTTCACAGTTTAAAGTGATTAAGTAGAAGTGAAATGAGACTGAGAACAAAGGGAAATGAAACGAGGGTAAGAGGAAGGGGAGATACACCTCAGTTTAAAAGGGGATGGGGTGAAGCTAATCTCCTTTTGAGTTATTCAATTTTGGCTGCTCTTGTCCGCCGTCGCATTAATGTCCGCGCCATTAGATTGCTAAGAAACGGTGCGAAACTCCCTCAAGATAAATAGAGCATGCGCGGGGAATGGCAATTACCATGCACCAGGCTTCGCATCGCTCGGTCCCCAGCAAATAAATCACAATGGGGAACTGCCCCATCATTAAAGAACATTAGGATGTGTTGGGTCATGTGACTAATGAAGAAAGGAGATAGATAGATTCACTTGTATTATTGCTGCGAATGTGAAAAATAGTTGTCTTCGTCATCACTTACAACGTTCTATGAAGTGGCGATCAATTTAACAGAGCGACAAGGTCGCGGCTGAGACGTCGGTTTTTCGGGCCCCACATCAAATTCCTAAGAAAATTTGATAATTTTTGTTTTCTGTGATTCTTTGCCGAGTACATAAATGGATGTATCGTAAATTCTCTGGTTATACGCGGGTGCACTATAGGCAAAATGGAATTTTCTTTTGTGCTCTATTAGCGACCAGCGGTCTAATGGAGACTCGCGCATAAATGGTGAGTATTCATTGGTATTTATGTTGTCTTTGCACAAAAGCCAATTTTGAGAAACTTGTAAATTGCTGACATCTCAAAATTATTCCAATGTTTCCCAACAATTAATAAAATCTATTGCAAATATCAATTAAGTCGATAAATATTATTAATTTACAGGAGTATTGGAATAATTTCAATTTAAATAACTAAAGAGTTGTGAAGATGAACGTAAGCGGGTCTCTAGTATAACGCCCCGCATTATAATAGAGACCGGCACACTACACACACACATTTTTAACTTTTACCCTGCGTTTAAATAGAGACCTGCGGTTTAATGGAGGCCCACGTTCAGCCAGAGGAGTTACTGTTTTTAATGTTCGAGCATTATGTTTACTAAAATGAGACGAATTTTTGGTAAAAAAAAATTCTTTTTTTGCAAATATTTTGGGACTCAACTAGTAACTTTTTTCCGATGCTCCACGAAACCTCCAGATCTGGAGTTTGTACAGTATAGCTTTAAATTTAATGTGCTGGATAGGATAGAGGGTTCTGGTGTAGTCATATATGTCAAATTTAAAGTTGTGATCTTAACGGGTGGATATGGGAATGGAAAATGACAAATCCATTTTAAAGCAGCCATGTTTTGATTTAAAAAAAAAATAATAATTATTGTTATTCTACAAAATTGTGATGGATTTTCGAGATTCGAGATTTTTTGTTTTCCAATTTTTTATTTTGAGTTTAATGGCATATACAGCTTTAATTTCTGTGTAGATAAAAGTTCTACTAGGGGGATTGTTTACTCTTAGATGAAAAAAAGAAGGAAAAAAAATATATAAATAAAACAGCTTTTCTGAGTTTTCTCATCTTGATTTGAACCTCGGCCATCGCCCGAGAGACACCAGAACTAACCACTAAGCCACAAAGGTTGACAACAAAACTGCAATCATACAAATTGGTTGTTTTTGTTTTTAGAAATGTCGTGCAGTTGTGAGAACGGACAATCCGCACTTAATATTACACACGTGGAAAAGAAAATATGAGTTGGTTTAAAGTTGGTTTAAAGTTGTGTTTTACAAGTGAGTTAAAAAACTTTAAATTTCTTCGTTATAAAATGTAAAAATATTCCGCAATAAACATTTCTTTGCCATGTGTGCTGTAAGATTACACTTTAAAACGGCACAGTAAAATTAAAGTAAAATTTTTAATTAAATTTTTTTTTTTCATGTTAATTAATATTTTTTATTCATTAGAATATTTTGTTAATAAAATATTACATTATCCGGAGAAAAAAAGCGAGGAAAAGGTTGTATATATTGCACGATGGTCGATACTGCGGAACGAAGTTTGTATAACCAGAGGCATTTGGGCCAAGTAGGTGGTGGGGTGCGGGGGGTCGAATGATGATGGACCACGTGCAAATGTAGCAGTGAAATGGTTTCCATAGCAACTGGCTCCCTTATGAGATAGAGTAGCCGGCGGGCGGTGAATGTGTTTTGCTGATGCTCAGCATGGAGTTGAGTGATGAGAGACTGGCTGACAACGATAACCGTAATTAGATGGTGAGGAAAATGATGGGAGGGAGGAAAGTTTAGTTTATACTCGTACAAAAGTAGCGGCTCGTGAGGGAAGAGGAGCAGTGTGGCGTTATGTGGCTCTAGGACTTGTGTAAATTAATAGCGGGAAAAGAAATTATTTTTTTAATATCGGTCGAGGACACGTTTTAAATTAAAGTGACATTGCAGAGAAGCAAATATGCATCTAAGATGTGGGTACATAAAAATAAATATGAGTTGGAATTTAAGTGCATAAAATGCGAGTGGATTTTGATGCTTTTTATTTGTTTCGCATGGTTTGTTCTTACTGTATTTTAAATTTGATTTTTTTTTTCTTCTTCTTTTAAATTATATCAATTTTAGTTTAAGCTGTAATTTTCGAATTACTGTCTCGTATTCGCATTTAAAATGTGCATGGACGTGCTTGACTATTGTGTTAACTAAATTGCATTCAATTCGGTAATCTACAATGATTGGCGTTTCATGCGATCAGATAAGTAAATTAGCATTCAATTAGGTGGAGGTATAATTTTAGTTTAAAATTGCACAAAATTGAGGTTTTGAAAATCAGCAACAATTGCAGATTGCTGGTTAAACAAAGAGCCGTTAAATGAAGGCAGTTTTATAGTTAGCGAAGGAAACCGTAAAATTTTTTCTCTTGTTAATTTAGGTTGTTATTACAAGTAGGAAAACATTGGCACGCACACATAAAAGAGCGCTGCCACAGAAATCAGTCATGGCACATTTAACCGTAAATGGTGACAGTAAGTTGTGTCGGATGACGCCCCACGACGGACGAAGGGAGCGGCAGGGAATAGAAGAAAACCAGTGAGCCTTTTCTTTTGTGCAATGGGGAGGCCGCATTGGTAATGTCACTTCCGAGGCACTTCATCTCTAAGCTCCGTGAAGAAGTCGTGCAAGGAGTAAAGGGCTCACGAGGTTTTCGGTATATACTATGTATACTGTAATAAACTATTTGTTTTGTAATTGCGCTACATTACTTTGAAAAATTAATGGCAGGACAGGCTAAGTACTTGCAGTTGATGCGAAAAGTAGTCTTAAAATAGGATTAATTATATCTTAAGGATTGGTATTGGTAGTTTATTTTTTTTCTTTTGTTTTTATTAATTTTTTACATTGCTTTACACTTTATGGGCTACAATACAGTGCATTACTTTATATGTGCTGGTTAAATGCTACAGAAGTTTCTTAGACACGACTTATGAATTGTAAAGTTAGTTTCATTTACTAGTACTGTATTTCATTGATTTAAAGTCGCGGTTTGTAATTGCAAAAGCTATTTTTTTCCACGATCTATAAGTGAGGGCGCCTTTAATTGAATACAGCCGACACAGGTACACAGCGCCAATGCGGCATTTTTGAAAAAGATGTGGACAGAATTTTGCCTTCATACGTATTGTTCAAAATTGCCGCGACTTGTAATCGAGGGTGACTTTAAATCGATAAAATACGGTGTATAGTCACTCATGGGTCAAATGAAAAAGTGTAGCTATCATATAAATGCCAAATCTTTTGTTAGAAAACCATAGTCTGAAACTTCTGGCAAGCAGGGGATCTGAGTTCAACTTCGGGCTCATGACTCCTTTGGGGTCCGGGCTGATTCGTCTTTTCGACCATTGCAAATACTAAAAAAAGTGGCAGTTGAAATTTCGTAGCGTGGTCCATTCTTCATGACCATAACTGGACAAAACTGCTGGGACCTAATAACTTATAGGTTTTAATATTCTGTTTTCTTAGGCAGGGCTGGCCATGGCAATTGTGGGGTCCAATTTGGACCATTTTGGTGGGACCTCCTGGGGAATACTGTAGCTGCAAATTGTCGGCACTATCTGTAAATGACTTTTTCTTTCTTATTTTTTTTATCTTGGGCAGCAAGTCAGATATGAAAAGGCAAAAACTAAGAAAGTTGAGGATTTTGAGTCAAATGCGAATTAGGTTGGAGTCTGCTGCTTTGTTGGTTGGCGAACGTGTGCGGAACCGGAACGTTATGGTGTAGTGATAGTGCGAATGGTTCTGCAGGTTGCGTAACTTTAAACAGCAAAGGATGCCGCATACCACAAAGCAAAATATTGTATCCCGATTATAGGCCTCAACGTAGGCAACATGCTCGGTTGGGTCCGATTGATTCCGATTTCAAATCTTGTTGATTTTACACATTTTCTTTACCCAATGGTACTGTGCTTTAATGGATAAATCTAGTTTCACAGAAGCTGATGACAGGCAGGATTCGGGTATAGCGGTGTTTACATCATTTCAGAGCAACTAGAAAGGGCGCAGCTTCATAAAAAAAGCAATATTTGTATTTGTGTGCGGCCCTACAGGCAGAACGGTTGTCTGTGGTATTACGGCCTTGTAAGGAACATTTTGTGGGATAACTTTTTTGAGGACCCACGAACTGGGGAAAACCACAGAAAACTAAGTTGGAGGTGGATTGCAGATGTTTTTTTCATGTCGTAGAAACTTGCCAAAATCAGTGAAGGATATTCCCATTCTGTCACACGTCCAAATGCTGACTAAGCTCAGTGATGCCTAACAGGTGATCAGCATGAAGAGCCAATCGGAATTTAATAATACAATATAATGTGGCATATCGCATAAATGAGAAGAAGTTTCTTTCATTATTTTCTGTGACTATAATGCGTTAGTACCACAAAATCTTTGGTTTATGTTAAATTTTGACAACAAAATGCAGTATTGACCAATACTTGCTTCGCATTGTATTTCTTCTTTACTTTCGTTCTCTTGTATTGTACAAGTGTATACTACAGTCAGATAGTACGGATGGTCGAATTTTTAGCAACACCGATGCATTGCTTTTGTTAAGAAATTCAAATAGATTGTTTCAATTTGCACATTTTTTTCTGGTTGTGTTGTCACAAACTTGCAGACCTTCTTGCCAAAAACAAATAACATTATTTTACGGGTATGAAATTGTTGTGGTTGAACATGTGATGCGCAGTAATGAGAAAACAGACTGCTTGGTTGAACACTGAAAGATGAGCTAGAAATATATATTTTATTCATATACTACACTGCGCTAGACAATGTGCAGTTGTCACTACCCGATTGGTGAGATCATTTGAGGTCAAGCAAGTTAAAAGGTTCTGTGATCCCTGAACTCGTCGCTCCCGGAAGCATTGGTAAATAAGTTAAAACCACGTGTCACATTCCGACCAGTGTAAATTGGCATTTTTGGACGTATCTAATAACTTCTGTAATAATGGAATTTGGTGGGATAACTTTTGCGAGTATTGCAGAGAAGCCTGCAGTTTTATTTTTTTTTTAAACTATTATTATGAATTTGTTTTTTTAGATCGAATTTTTTTTTTCTTTCTAGAAATGGTGTTCTCTCTTTTGATCGTTGATTACGCTTGTCTTGCGTGAGACAGAGATTGAATGGGTGAGGAGGTTGCTTATTGGCATTGATGGATGGCTTATTTACGCTTTGAATTGAGGTGAAGCAAAGAGAAAGGAGTCAGAAAAAAAGGAATGGAGTGGTTGGAGAGTGTGAATGGGAGAGGAAAAAAAATCGTGTCTAATTATTTTTATTTTCGTTTTAAGTATTGGATTTGAGGTAATTAAGATGAAGTTGGTAATCCTTCATTGTAGGTGGCGTTCCCTAGCGGGGCAGTTGCTTCTGACAAACCAATAATTACACGGGAGTAATTTGGATGGCGCTATCAAGGATTTGAAATTGATGATCCTTTTCGCGTCGCAATAAGGTGGGAGTGGGATTGGAATTGAAAAAGCAAGCGATCTCGTGCCGAGAAGAATCTCCCTTCTTTCATTTACATTGTCGACTTCTTTAATGGCGTGCGGAGAAAAGAAAAAACCACGGTGTGAATAAGAAATGAACTTTTGTATGCTCTTATCATTTTTTCTCTTTTCTTTTCGCCCGCTCTTTGTAAATTTAATTTTTTTTTTAAAGTTTGTTTTAAGTGAAATTCGTTTATCTTTTTTTTTTATATTTCAGTTATTGGGTTTATTCTACGACAGTGACAGATTACATTTGCTTAGTTGTGGGAGGAATTTTTTCTTTAATTTCTTTTTTTTTTCTTTTGTGTAAACAAAAAAGTATTAAAATTGTTTTCTTTACGTTTTTTTCGGGTTTCTGAGTATTGATAGTCTTGAGTTGGGTGGTGAATCTTATTACTTTAAAACGAATTTAAAAGTTTATTTTTATTTTTATTTTTTTAAATTTATTTTTTGTTTGTTTTTGTTTTATTAAATTTTATTTATAAAATGAGTTTTATGTTTGATGAATTTTTTTAAAGGGAATAAAAACACAAATATATTAAATGTTAAAAACGATAGAAAAAAGTTGGAAAATATCATTAATTATTGTTATTGCGATAGGTAATTTCGAAATTAAATTTTAATAATTCATTACTCATGTCGGCAGGGACAGAATTCATTACTAGTCAATGGGCTTGAATAATCGCTCACCTTTTTTTCTTTTCTTTTCTTTTTTTTAACTGTTAGAATAGAAGTGGGTTTACTTTTTTGGGGGTAAAGAAAGGGAATTTTTTTTTTGTTAAGCAAGAGAGGTTTTTAATTTAGACATGCCATTTATATAAGTGCCGTTTTATAGCTTGACACTCCAATTTTCTCAAGCTGTTTTCCCTAAACTGATTGGGAAAGTTTTGTAGGTTTTTTTCTCTCTTTTTCCTCTTTAAAGTTTTTAATTTTTTTCCACTATTTGGCAGGGTTTGATAAAATTATGACTAGTGTAATAAAGCTATATAGATAGAAAATACTAAGGGGTTGCACACAACAGATAATTATTTTATTTATGTCATAATCTACTAATGTATAACCTAAGATTACAACTTAAGATTTGAGATCTTAGATTATTTTTTAGATAAATTAAAGTAGAATTGACTTAATGGTTGATTAAAATCAACACTAGGGCAGTACCAGTAAAATGGTTTGTTTTGTATTTTTGTTTAAGATACTTTAGAGTACTATACACGGATCGATTCGTCTCGATGATTCGAATCTAACGAGGTATAGTTTTTCTAGATTGCTGCAGTAATTTGAAAAATATCGCGTATAGAACTGTTGAGGTGGTAGATCATCAAATCAGGCGCCATTTGCAATAATTTTTACTTTTTAAACTTACGTCAATCTGGAGAGCATTATGTTTTCTTGGGTCCATAACCCATGAATTTAACCTTTGCACATGTTGAACGAGTTATTATTTGGAAATGGATTTACAATCTGTTGTGTAAAACTTTTTAATAATTAGTTTGATTAGTTTTTCTTTATTCGACGTTTTTTTTTGAAAATTTAGAACCCAAAAGTACGTTGTAATTCAAGTAACATTTTGTCTGTAATAATAATTAGTTATCGAAAGGGGCACGCAAGGAAATAGTTTTCTGTAGCTTGAGGTAATAATTTACATGAAATTTGAAAGAAACATTAATGTGTAAATTTTGCCTCGTATAATGTATTGAATTGGACATGGCAAGATATCTACACTCCTGCCTGCTATTAATTTACCTAATTATAAAGCTGAAATAAATGAAGCAACCGCTTCAATCCATTTAGCCTAAGTTTATGCTTTAAAAGTACAAATTAAAATAACTGACTGTTAGCGCGAATGTGTGTATTAGCTGCAAATAAGATAGTTATCCCATCCGCACACATTAGTATACAATTACTGTTGAACGCGAGGTCATTTGCGCGTCCGTTTTCCGAAAATTGAAGCAAGTTGAAGTCGAAATGGTCGGAAATTTTTGTTTTTAGACTGAAAGTTTGAGAATAATTTTTCCGGCATGTAAACAGTTTGTGTTTGATAACGACGAGTCATTGCGGTCGAATCGATCATGTTTGAAAATTTATCATTGCTGTTGTTGAATGTAGATTTGCTGGATCATTTATTTTATCGGAGGGCACACTTTCCAGCACTTGTATATCTAATTAAAAGGGGATTACTCGGCGAAGTTGAAAGCAAAGGATTAAGCAGAGCTCGCAAAGACAGGTTGAGGTACCGTCCTCCCACATCTGTCGCCTTCCCACGAAAAATTGAAGGTTTCAACGCATTGGGTTGACAAACGCAACGTCATCAGCTTTCTTAACACCGCTGCTAATTACTCGTAATACCGTTTTGGTCGAGTCAGAGTTGGTGCACAATCCTCATCTATTTTCAACTATAATTTAACTCGTTTATATTGATGTAACGGCAGAAAAGCAGTCATTAGTCGCGCCATCTTCTTTATGTCGGCCGTGAGAGGACTGCAATCTGTTACAGTGAGTAGCGAGCTGACAGAAGAAAGGAGTGACCGTCACTAAGTTAAGCTAGCCAGCACCAGAAGAGAAAAAAAGAAAGTACTAATGGCAATCGATGGAAACTGGGAACGAGGCGGTGAGGGAAAGCGAGTGCAAAGTAGCGAGCTAAAAGACAATTCATAATGTGCTGCTGTTGTTTATCTGTTGAGTCTCATTTCACTTGGCCCAAAACTTAATTTTCCTCGAGGGAGTAATTATAGATATCTACACGAAACAGAGATGAGCTTCCACAGCTTCTTTCTACATAGAATAATCCCGGAATAGAAGGTAAAAAAATTGCCTAAGAGGTTAAGAAATATGTAAAAAAAAAAAAAAATTAAAAAAAATTAATCATTTTATTTTCTATGTTGGGGGTTGAGTTTATGTATGATAAGACATGCTAAATTGGTTGAGTTTATGGAAATAAATTATAATTTTTTTTATTTTATTTTTTTATTTTTTTTATTTTTTTTTTAAATTTATAAATTTTTTACCCTCTTAGTCTTCTCCAAGATGCGATGTAATTGAAAGATGGAAATAGGCTGGGATTTTTTTTGGCATCGTCTTCACGTGGTTAGTTTCTCAACATTGAAAATGCAAATTGAATCGCATTTCACTTAAGTTGCCCCGTAGAATAATTGGATTAAGGAAACCGGCGCCATCCAAGTATGGAAAAAGAATGGAAGGTCTTGTGATAAAATAAGGTGGGGGGAATCGAGTTAAAAGTTAGAACAATTTATAAACTAACAAATTGTTCACGGGGGGGCGCCTCACGGCTTTTCCTAATTCGACTCGGCTGACCAGTGATGGATATGCGAGAAAATTGGTTGGTCAAGAGGCGCAGTTGTCGGTCAGTCGGAAATAAATTCTTCCTCGCCCGTCTTGATTACGCATGCGACATGAAATGTCTTGAAATTGGCGGCGGGAGTTTTGTCGACGAAGCAATCGACGAGTTGGAAGGTGATTAGTCGAGGTTTGGAAATTCGTCGTTGGTCTAATTTGTGGGTTGAGGTTTTCTTCTGTCATCAGATTTGTCCAACAAGGTGTCTTTGAGCCTCTAATGTGAAGCCATTGTCGTTATTCAGTCGACGACGTTATCTGATGGGGATTCGCAAAATTAATGCATTAAAGTAGCGAGTGATAATTTGCCACGAATTTATGGCTTGTGAGAAAACGCGCGCGTTCATCTCTCTTCTCGAGCAGGAACGCAAGAACGGCTCAAAAGTGTAGCCGCGTATGAATCATTCCAGACGAATGAGAATATTTTTTTTTTGTTTATTTTTTTTCGGTTTGAACTTTGAACCGGGGTGAAAATGCAAAATATGAAATTAGCGGCTGGAAGTGGGATTTATTACGTTCAGTGAACCTAACTCGGTTTTATTTGTTTGTGCACTTTGTTTCGTAATGAGCAATAACTTTTTCGTGTCTGATTTGCAGGGTTAATGGGTTTTAACTACTTGAATAGTTAGATTTTAAATGGGCTATTTGCACCAAACAAATGCCATCATCAAAAGACCCTTTTTTAATGTTTATTTTTATTTAATAGCTTTGATGCTTTGTGCAATTTTTGCCTTGACTTTAGGTCATATTTTGAACACTTAAAAATACAAAGTGATGTGTTATTAGTGGCACGCAACGAGAATCTCCGAACTCAATACAGGCAAAATGCAAAACACTAATAGAGATGACTCCCCTGACATAAAACGGCAAGACAAAAACATACACAGCGATGTGCATTCAAAAAACACAATGGGTAATCATGTTTTATTAATTGCATTCCATCTGTGGCTATTGAAAATATTCAGTTTCTGACTTTTTGTCAACTATAAACGGGAGAAAAAAATGCAAATTAAGATGGATGGATCATCGATTTTTTTTTTTTTTTTTTTTTTTTTTGAACGATAATATTTTGACTGGAAATTTAACAGTGAAAATTAACCGAGTGAAGATGATTGACATGGCAGAGCAGCAAGTTTTTTGTTTCATGAATAATTTGAAGGAATTTTCAAACGAATACTGGGAACTGAGCTGCAATAATTCGCAACGATTTTTCGGAAATGATAGCATCATCACATTAATTTGCAGTAGGAATTAACTCGAATGAATGCACAGTCCACTTGAATTATTCAGCAACGAGTCAGATTAATTCACGTCACCACTTGTCGTTTCACAGATCTAGCGGCGGAATTGATAATTTGCAGTGACGGAAAATGTGACAGCTCAGTCAAAATTCATTATCCGGCTGTGGCAATTGAATTAAGAAAGGTGGCAATAAAAAAAATAAGGAAGAGTATTGGGATTGCAAGTAATTAAGTTAAAAAGAGAAAGCGCGTGTTTTTCATAGCCTGGAATTATGAAGTTAGCGTGAATAGAAAATCGTCCACCTGGACTGGACTGTGTGCAAAAGGGTGCGTTTTACGAGCGTGGCGTGGACATTTGATGGGCCTCGTTGCCATGGAGATGACGTCTTGAAATTGTTGGGGAGGATGGAACAAAAGGAACATTACCCAGTCGATGAGTGACTGAATAGGCCATGAGAAAAACAATGGGCTCATAATGGATCAAGTAATTAATGGTGTTAGGAAAAGCGGGACGAAAACGATGCAAATGGAATGCGTCCACGTTTCGATCCCAGAATTGTCGCCAGGAGGCAGAACCGCCCACACTCGATAAAATGAGGTTTAAAGGAGAAAAATCACCCATGTGTGTAAGCTTGATGTGAAGAATAGCATTTTTTTTTTTTTTCGTTTTCAATTTTCTGCTATTTGAAAGATTGAGGAAATTTCAAGTTTTTTACTTTTTTTTTTTCTTCTTTTTTTTTTTCATTTTTTTTTTTTTTAGTCACTCGTATGAAAAGAATTTGGAATTGAACGCGAGCAATGAGTCAGGATGTTTCCTCCGGGTTTTTATAATAAAATTGCACCTTTTTTAAAGATCCGCAACGGCTTAAAGTTGCTCGGTCATTCATTCGTGGAAGGCTAAAGTTGTGGAGTTTTGGCGTGAGCGCATAGTACGAGGCGTGATCTCTTCACCCCATCTGCAAATGCCATGGCCTTTGCCTTAGTGCGAGGTCTGCATTAATTAATGGACACCGAGCGAAGCTTTTCCTTTTACAACTCGCACTGTTGACAGAGTGGCAAATTCACTTTGTATTCAACTCAAAGCGTTTGCCCCCTTTCTCCTACACCACCCTCTTCTCCTTTCCCACTCGCATGGCAATAATCTTCTTAGCTGTTTGTGTGGCTTGCGTTCTCAATTCTGCAGAAGGAAGGGCCATTAGAAAAGACCACACATACCGCCATCACCTTAGTGATTTTTCCAAGGAAATGCCGTTAACTTAGAACGACCAATCGAAAAGAGGCTGTTGTAAAATGTACAACAAGCGCCCCCTTCTTGTAATATTCGGGTGCCAACGCATCAATTTCGATCGAGTGATTTTACGAGGGTTTGGGTCGAACTTTTTCCTTAGTGTTATGCGACAAGTGGTAATAAAGATGCAATCGAGGCGACTGGAATGGAACTTTTGCTGAAAAGGGATAAAAGGGAAAAGTTATTGTTTTTATATATTGATGTGATGCGGGGGGTTAAAGTATATATGTGCTGGCTGCAATCAATTAAAGGTGGTTTCAAAGGGGGTGTTTAGTCTGGAGTTGAAATGGAAATTCAGTGTAGTTTGGAATTGAAGATTCGCTCGGTTTTGGAACAATGAGATTGCCTTTGTACAAATGCTCTTTTTTTCCCTGTTCTTCTTCGTCCTAGGTATTGCTCATGCATTACTTAAGGTGTTGACATGAATTGAGTGCTGCAGGTTAGTGGCTTTTGAGGAACTGGGGAGTATTTGCGTTTGCTTTTATCCGAAAGGTAGAGCAGGATTCAAAACGTGGTTTACATTCTGAAAAGGCAGTAGTTGGGATGATGATGAAAATGTGAAATTGGATTTGTGACTGTAATGAAAAGAAGGTTATTTGTACTTGACACTGTAGGTGGGTGGTGATGGCACACCAACTAATCAATGGGCCCCTTGCAAAAATGGGGTCCCATAATAAAATTTTGAGAAAAAAAAGTTTTTTTTATGTGCACGGGGCCTCAAAATCCTCAACATCAAATTTTGTAGAATTAGGGCCCAAACAGGAGCGGATTAATAGGTTCTCGCAGTCGCAAGGGCTTCCAAATTCCAAAAAAAAATTTTCCAAAAAATAATCTTTAAATTGGGCTCCGAAAAAGGTTGCAAGAAGATCCCACAGATCGTAAATTCCACCTCTGGGCCCCCAAAGTCACTGCGTCTAAGGTTTCAAGTGGTGTAAAACTGCCACTGGTGATTCGAGATTTAATGTCCAATAGCTGTAAAAATCTAATTAAAGGCGCTGACCTTTAAATCAACCAAAATGATGTTTGTGACGTTATAATTTTTTTGAAGATTCTCTGAATTCGTTTTGACCCAAATACTATAACCACAACAGACCATTCATATAAGGTTTAGAATTGGGTAAGAAAAGTTCAAGTAAGTTTTCTTATTAAAATTGAACACATCGAGTGTCAGAAGTGACTCATTTTACGATTGACTCGTTGATGACAGCAGACACGTGTTGATTCCCAGGCGACTCACATTCTTGTGAATTACATTGCTATTCTGGCAGCGAGTTTTTTATAAGATCACTCTAGAATTGTGAACCAAGTACATTTTCGGTTGCGCCATCGCAGTGGAGTTTTATTTCTCTGCCATTTAAACGCTTATTTGGAGCAAGATTTATGCGCAATTTGATGATGCCAAGTGCTATTCTGATCGAGATACTAGAGTGGAGTGTTCATAAAGTTGTTTTGGTTTGTCTCCAAGGCCCATCAGGTGAGAAATAGTACAAAGTCTTGAGGTTCTTTGGCATTCGCACCCGCATGTTCATGAGTCTCTTGGAACGAGCCTTGTTTTGTTTTATGTTGGCTGTGGTTTACATGGCAAGCGGGAGTCGTAAAGGAGAAGCCAAAAGAAGAGCAGATGAACGTCGAGGTAGAGTCGAAAGTATCTCGGAGCAATGGCCTCCAATATAGGGTCCGGAAGGGAATTGACTCAACTTCATAACGAACAAAGCCAATTATCAGCTGCTCTTTTAGATTTGCGATTTTAACCTTCTGAAGCAACTGGGACATGTTTTTTTTTATTTTTATCATTTTGTGTTTTGGTTGGAAGTGAAGTGAGAATTCATACAATTTTGTCGGTCGATTTTTTTAATGGGGAATTTTACCTTTTTTTTTCTTTTTTTTTTTTTTAGTTTGTTTGGATCAAACTATGTTGTTAAAAAATTATTATTAAAATAAATTTGTTTTAGTTGCAGTTTAGATGTAAGATATGGAAAATTTATTGCTTGTGTTTTACAAGCAGTCAGAATCGAGTTTCTTTGTGTTTGGGAGCAGCCACCCTCTAGTGGTGGTCGATAGGAAATAATTTCTTCTTTCTTTTTACTTGAAGGTGAGAATTTTAAATGAATGAAATATTTTCATGAAAATTTCTATTACTCGTGTAAAAGAAAACAAGAGCAAGAAATGGAAGGCAAATGTTGTAAATTTTTAAGCATAACATTTCTCATCGCGCTCTTGAATTATTCATGATTTATTATTATTGTTTAATTTCAATTAATTTTTTTCCCATTTGTTTTTATAGTGTTTAATTTTAATTAGGTTTGTAACTATAAAACGAAACGGGTGAGTCGTTTGAAATGATGATTTGAGTTTGTGTTTAGTTGTTTTCTTGGTCGTGGCTCGGTGGAAACAGCTTGAGTTTTGTAAAATGTATGCCGCAACGTAATTGGCGCTATCTCTCTTGGTTCCCGAAAGAGAGTTCCCCCAACTCGTCCCTCGTTGCGTGAAAAATTCATGTTTTACAGCGGACTGCGCATTAAGTGAGAGAGGCACAAGTAGAATTCAGTGGTGTTTAAGTAATCCGTCCAGGAATACCGAGTTGCACTCGGGAAAGAGAGATTAACATCTAAAGTGAGTGCGTGCTCTTTTTGGCGAAAGACTTATTAATTCTTCGAGGTTTTCAAAGAAAACTTTCTTCCCAGGGCTAAAAAAAAAATTTGTTTTAACGGCGCTTGAAAATTTGCATCTGAAAATTGTGATTTAAAAAAATACCAAAAAAAGAAAAAAATTGTTTTACTTGAGTTTTGGAAATGAGGCTGTGTAGACTACACGGAACTCATTTGCATAATAGCTTTGATGGATATACGCGAAAAAGTTTTAAAATGTTATTGCATAATTATAATGGAAGCACTGTAAGTTAATTATTAAAATTAGCATTACAATTAGTGAAATATTGCACGAAGAAGGTGTGCTCTGCTGTTGAGGATGCTCGCATGTAGTAATATGTAATTGGAATTGATTTTTAAACAATATTTGGTATTAAAATCGATTAATCGACACGTTCGACCCGTTTGGTTAGTTTGCGTCTTTTATCGACAGATGGCACTTGCAGTACGGGAAAGCAAGATAATAAAACCTTATTACGACATTAAAAAAAAATTCATTTGCGATTAATTAATTATTATTATAAGTTGAAACTGGTTAATAAAAGTGGAAACATTTTTTTTTGGTATTAATTAAGGAAAGAAAAGTTTTAGCGAAATGTAAGACACGAGTGAGACGGTAGTTTGGCCGCTGCTGGTTATTCGTTAGCAGCCAAGTGGAAACTTTCTTTGTCGAAGGCCAGAAGAACAATAGAGTTGAATCTTAATCGCCAATAATGGCGGGTTTTATGGTGTTCAATGGTCCAAGTTTTATCCGAGCGTCGGCGCCTTCAATACGGGTGAGTGTCAAAGCAAAATGCCATTAATGAGCGACTTAATTTTTCTTCTAATCACGTAATGCAACATTGGCTGGTACTCACGTTTCACGCTCGACCAGTGACGGACAAAAGACAAGGCATAGTCGGTTATCTTAATAATTGTGACGTTGAGTGTATGGCTTTGTATAAAGAAGGGTGGAGATAGAGGAAAATATTAATTTGTTAGAATGATGAGATGTGGGGGATGAGTAGGGTGGATGCTTGTTGACTCCCTTCGGTCTTCTTAAGTCGGTAAACAGAAAACGCGACGTAACTTCAATTGGAAGAGTGCCACTTGGAAGGGAGGCCACTGATAGATCAATTGATACTGTGGAAACCAATTGTATTGCGCATTACAACAAATCAACTTGATGGAATACGTTGTAAAGAGGGGGAAAGGGGAGGGGAAAATACATGAAACGAGATGAAAATGGACGAAACGGTGCAGATTTATATTTTAAAATGTCAAACTGTTTGGTAAATAGTCGCAACTTTCGCTAACATTATTCTGAATGGGTGGAAATAATTTGAGTTTGAATAGCTGAGTCTTTAAACTCGGAAGTTTCATTAATCCAGTCGATTTTGTGATTATGCGATCTGGACGATTTTTGTAATTTTGAATTTATGATGTGATATCTGTTCCACCAATCACATTCATAATTACTAAAGTACAAGAGAGTGAAAATACAAAATTCAAAAATGGTCTAAAAAGTAGTTTTGGCGATTTTGACGAGCGATTTTGAGGAACGATTTTGAGGCTTGTCAAACTCAAAACAAAATGGAGGTGGCCAACTTGAATTATCATTATGCCTGTGCATCCACGGCCACATAACAGCTAGGAAGCATAAGAAACGACTTTGATATACTCTGTGAAACTTGTGAGTATTAAAACGCTGCTAATTGCATTTTTTTTTTTTTTTTTTTTAATTCGTTTTTTTACATTAATTATAGAGTACTCGTTTTTTTGTATCTCATTTTCAATTGGTAGGGTATAACTAAAACCTGATAATGTAGGCAATACAAAATTGCAAAATTTTGTGATCGTTTTGGAGGCTTCAATAATTATTGATTTTGTGATTAATGCAAAATCACAAAACTGCCAAATCATACATATAATGAAATTCCCTAGTGTGAATTGAAGTAAAATGTCGTCTTGAAAATGTAAAATACGTTTGTCAATGGGAAATGCTGAGAGTTTGTGTACGCGCCATCTGTTGGTGTGCAATGAATACTTCACTCGTCGGTGTGAAATAATAATAATTAATCTCCATTTGTTAATGACAC
The DNA here is from genome assembly GCA_034683725.1 of Strigamia crassipes. Lineage (NCBI taxonomy): Eukaryota > Metazoa > Arthropoda > Chilopoda > Geophilomorpha > Linotaeniidae > Strigamia > Strigamia crassipes. The sequence goes on from JAQFXT010000107.1 coordinate 74,704, forward strand.
TCGCCCACGTTGGCTCGACATGCAAATGAGTTTGGGTGCTGTCATTGTGCGTAATTCGTTTTGGCCGCACCACCTTCAATTACCACATCGATGCGCGTACTCAAAGTACTCCCACACTTTACATTTTTAATGAGTTTGCTCTTAACCTCTTGTGTTTGCATTGCAGAAAGGAAGACCGATGCCGAACGGCTACTGCTGTTTTAAGGCTCCAACAAAACTAACAAAAGTAGGGACGGGCGAATTCTAATTGAATTTCTCGTCAAAAGTTTTCCATTAGAGCAATACTGCGATGAGAATTATGCAAACGCGTGATAAATGGTTCTTCGTTTCTTCTTGGCAATAAGTGCAGACCATTTGCTACTGCGACGAGTCCAAAGACCCTATTTAAAATGTTTAATGTCGATACTTGAAAGAATGTTCTTTGATGGTCGTTTAAAAATGCCAAAAGCTTGTTATGATTATTGCCTACTGCATGCAATGTGGACGAGGAGAACTTGTATAATTTAATTAGGCATGAAACTTTAATGTGGAGTTTTAAAGTGAAATTGTTTCCCCACCCTCGACAAAGTTTGTCGGGTAATTTGTCGATGAATTAGGGAAAGTTGATGGGGGATCGATACGTTTATCTCTCTTTTTTTTTTTTTTTTGCTTGCGCGATATTTTTTGAGTCAGTGAAATAACCAGGTCCGGACTGTGCCCAAATGTCTATACCGGATGGGTCATGTGGCGCCTGGGGTGAGAGTTCTTTTCTGAGAAAGACAGGATATAGCCAATCACAGTGCTTAGCCTCAAAGCGGCGCAGTTGTTGCATAATAGCCTCAGTCCAATACCGCATTTGTTAAAAAGCTTGCAGGATGAGTTGCTGGTTGATAAAAGTCCAAAGATATGGGGTACAAAGTTTTAAAATAATTTAATTAGCATTTTTAAGAAATTGTTTTGTAGTTTATTAAATTTTAACAACAACAAAAGAGTGTGTACGTGATCAACTGAAGAGTTGATCGGCCACGTTGGTCACGTGCTGCTATTAGTAGCAAAGGAAGTGGTTTAAAATGGCGCTGTTCTGACTGTGGTAACGCGTTGTAAAGCATTAGGAACTCATCTAGTTTCTAGTAATATGTAACACCATGGTTCGGGGAAAATGAACTGGCAATCATATTAAGCAAAACCACCACGAGTTTAAGCGATGACTTTGGTGGTTATTTAAAAAAAAAAATCAAACCAATAAATTCATTTTCCAGAACATGGGTGAAAAGAATTGTTCTTAAGTGAAAGAAGGATAAAACATGTCTTAAATTTGATTTTAAAAGACTTAAGCATCCACGGCCTTAAAGTGAGCATTTTTGGCTTAAAACAATTTTTTTAATTGCACTGGATTTAATTCTATTCTTACTTCAAGTTCACAAATCGTGCTTTCAGTGCAATTGTTATGATGTCAAGTGTGCATAACGGTGTCTGACGCGTAAAATTCGCACACCTGGAGGGATGTGCTTTACACTACTGTAGACCTTGACATAGCGCCACCTCTTAGTCACGAGTTTCCAGACTATTTTTGGACACGAGAATCTCGTAAGTTACTTTCTAATAAGTGTTTCATTCAACAATGCCAGTTTGTGTTAACAGTAGTGCTAATTCTTCATTGAATTACATAAGATTAAAATAATTAATTTATAAATGATGCTACTACACTAATAACACTTTAACAGATTGCGCCAGCGACTTGAGATCGGAGAAATAAAAATAGATTTTTCTAAGACTTTTGTGTAATATTTCTGGGAAATGGTATGGGGAATCCATTATTTAGACTATAAAATTATGTCATAAAAAAGGAAGCAGCAAAAGCAGCTTAAAAATAGGGGCAATAGTGGAGGAGGCAGAGTGATCAACACCCATCGAGGAATAATATAAGGAGTAATTAGGCAAATGTGTTTTAGTGAACATTGCTAATTATTTTTATTGATAATCGCTTTCAAATGCGACTGTGCAGAATGGGGGCCAGGTGCGTGTCCCATTCTCACAAGCCACGCACGAAAGCAAGTGGTAACATTAACCCTAATGAAGTTGCAAAGGAAAGCGAATAAAAAAATTAACAAAATCCTAAAATGAAGTTATTTAAATTGATGACATAACATTTATAGGTGTCAATCAGAATTGTATTTTTTTTGCTGTTAAGTCATCAAGATTGAGTGAAGTTAGCTGTCCCGTACTATGCAAACTGCTATTCTTCGTCTTGAAGCCCAGGAGCGACAAACGATGCCACTGTGCACTGTTTTTATTGATGAAAAAGAGTCGAGTAAGGTGCGGTGGGCGCCAATCTGCTTGGACTTGGAAGGCGGGGGATTAACGGTAAATAAGCAGTGCCGTGGGCGCCAATCTACTTGGACGGTAAATAAGCACTACCAAGTAAACAATGTGGGATGTTTTTATAAACTCTGATACATTCCCACCCTTAGCTAACCAATCTGCCAAATTATAAAAAAAAAAGCATCTAGGAACACTAAATTCATTTGCATATTGCAAGTCTTATTAATGCAACATGGTACATTTAAAGTCTGTTGCAGGAACCATCACGACACTCATCTTGTACTGCTAACTCGCATTCCCAACACTTTCAAGGAACTATTACTTCAGATGCACTTACGGCACAGTAATTACATCAAATAAACAAAGTTTCTGAAAATGGCAAAGGATTAAACCCGATATAAACAAACATATGAAGCGGAAACGAGCGTGAAAACACTTTCAAAAGGCACTTTTCGAATGTGTACACCTGCAATTTACAGTATAAGTGGGTTTTGGAAAGCACCTAATATATTGTGGACTGTTTGTTCATCTTTAGAAAACTTTAGTTTAGTTGTTATAAGTTTTTACATAGCGGATTGTGCAAAAGATACTTTTCTATCGTTACTGCCAAAGATTGAACGCCTTTAGTGTGATTGTTGATTGAAAACGTGGTTGAAAAGTATAATCTGGCTGTTAGCCTCGTTATGCATGGCCCCATCATCTTTGGTCCCTTAATCCTTTTATTCCACGAGTCATCACCATCCAAGCTGCTTGTCCCGAAAGGAGCTCGTCTTCTGCCAGTGATGGATACTTGAGCTCTGGGGAGATTTAACCCCTCGCTTCTCCTTGCCCACATTGCCCTCCTTCGGATTTCACTTGGGCAAATTCCTCTTGCTTGTTGCAAGGGGATTTGAGCCAGAAGTCCTGGATGTACATACGCGCGCATGCATTTTTCATAGGTCAAGGTTCTCGTGGCGGTGTGGCTCCCAAGTTATTGCTCAGAGTCGGAAATCCATACGCTCATTTCGTGCAATTTCCCCTGCAGTTTCCATTAATCTCGGGTTGTTGTTGTTGTAGAATGTTGATGATGGAGTAGTGCGAATCTAATTTAGTCGATGAGAAGATGTTATTTGTGCAAAACGTGTTTACGTGTTTTGGGCGTCGATCTAATCTTTTGAATTTGTAATTAAATAAGGGGGCCAACGGATCTGACGATATATTCCAAAGAAATAATTACGCACCGGCGCTCCCTTCTGGGCACGGCAATTAATTGATGCGAAAGTAAAGAAGAAAGAAATGATGCAGGAGGGTGAAGCTTTAAGGGGAGATTGTTGTGTGTTGTGTGTGTAGGGTAGGGAAGGGAAGGGAAGGGCATGAGCTATTTATGGCCACTTGATTCATGCATCAATCTGCTTTCGGTTTGTGATAAGAACGCAAGTAACATTTGTATTTCTTTTGTCTGTTATCTCGTTATCTTTAATTTTTAATTTTTAATTTTTTTTTTTTAAATTTTTTTTTTACCGTTATACCGTCTCATTCATTAGTCTTCTGTGGGTTGTTTCGTTGTGTAATTAGAGATATGATTTTGTGTGAAAAATTGATTTCTGTTTATCAGTTACTGCAGCTATTTGCTTTTCTAGTTTGAGTAGTTTTTTGAGTTGCTAATTGCTATTGATGGGGCAAATGTGATTAAAATGTTGAATAATTAGTAATGTACGAAAAAAAGTGTTTAAAACTTTGATTTTTATCAGTTTTAACTAAATTAGTTTTTAGGTCAGTATATACACAAAAGAAATAATAAATAAATGTTTATTATTCGTTTTAGTATGTGTGTTGTCGGGTTGCCTGGACGGGTAAGTACTAAGTAGTATAGCTCGTGGCTTGGCCCTAATCCTAGGTGTTTGGCCGAAAAGGATTAGAAGTTGCATTATACTGACAGGCGATTTTGGTTGGCGAAGAATAAAGGATGATTGGTGACCACGTGGAAGATGAGGAATTCTAAGCCGATCAAAGCAGGAACTTGCATAGAGCAGTTCTTGGACAAATTGCAATCAGGAAGAAAGGGGAGTGATGTTTGGGTGTTAGTAGGTTGGGTTTTGGGCTAATGAAGCGACAAACGATGGAAATGTAATATTTGTGCCAAAAGAGACGAACAGTGGGAGACGAGACGAGAGGAAATGCGTGATTCTCGTATTTCTTAAGCCTTGATTGCTGTCATCGTGCGCTGACATGCGAGCTGCCTATTAGATTTGTCTCTTCTGTGATTGCTTGTGTGTCGCTTTTGATTACTTTCTTACCGACGAAAAGAATTCATAATTCTTTTCGACGCTTCTTCCTTTTTCTATGTTTCTAATCATCTGCTCATGCGAATATCGAGTTAAAAATCGAGAAGATTTTTTTTCTCTTTTCCCCCCTCTTTCCTAATTTATTCTTTTTCCTTATTTGACACGATGTTTGTTCCTTTGTGAAATGTTTTTAATGGCTCGACTGGCATCTTAACTTTTACTTGAAATTAGATTTTAGTGACTCAATTTCAAGAGAGAAATTTTAAAGGAAAAAAGAACTAACGCAATGTCGAGACGTTGTATTTTCTAATGCTTGAAATGGCAAATTGTAGGTGTCATTTCTACTGCCTTTACACACTAGGCGGATTCATAACGTCATTTAAACTGGTTTATATTTTTTAAACTAGTCTAAATGTCACTAAATTTAACTAAAACATTAAATAACATCGAGTTTACGTTTTTACAGTGACGAATGCGTAATTTTTATTTTTATGGTACTGTATGGAAAAATTAGACTTTTTTATGGGAGTAGAAGAAAATATTTCGAGATTTTAAGGGTTGTCGGACTCCGAAAAGGTTAAGAAACAAATAAAATAAAGATAGTCGCATTTAACGACTCATTGGCCAACATGGACTATTGCAGTATTCTTGGCACAACGGCAAAGATTACTGCCTAATGTCTGGAAAGTCTTTTTCTCCATTTATCAGTGCGAACAGTTTAGCCCAGCATTCTAGAAGCTGGATTTAACTTGACCTATAAGCTTGCTCAGCGTTATCTAGCCTGGACAGTGCGTGTGGCACAGGATACTACGGTTTACCATTTTGGACCGAATCTTTCGCTGCCTTATGTTCAAACTCATTAACCTATTTCCACACTTCCAGAACTACATTCCAATATCGCTGCTTGAAACACTTGACTGAATTAAAGCGAAAAATTTCCTCCGGTAACACATTTTTCTTGATTTTTAATGTAATAAATGGAAGGAAAAAATAGGTGTGAATGAACATTTGTTTTTGGGTGCGTGGGAATTGGCTGCTATGCTAATGTATGAAAAAATGTAGCGCGGCCATACGTAATGGCGTAAACACGGTTGATTTAGAGGGGTGAAACTGGCAAGTCCAATGGGAGAGTACAACTCGCATGGAATGAAAGAATGGCGGCGCAAATCGGCAGTTAAGTTTGTTAAGAGCCTGTTTGGAAAAGGTGTCTCCGCGTGGCCACATGAAATGATTCATGGCTCCCACTGGGTGCAGATTTGCGCAGCCACATTCTATCCATCTTCATTACCATGATGGAGTTGATAGCAAGGGCAAAATCCACCTAGGCCAACCAGCCATCCACGCCGAAGAAGATTGTTCATTCTTTCATTGCTCTATATATAATCGCCTTACCATACACAACAAAGAAGGGCGAATTTTATTTATTTATTTATTTATGTATTTATGTATTTATTTATTCTATTTCATTTAAGGCATTTATTACGTTGGATGGAGGTTTTAACGGGTGATAAATATAGTGTTTTTATTCGTTTTTATTTATTTTTTGTCTGCTGCTTCTTTTTACACCCCAGTCTGAATACGTTTTCTGGTGAGCAAATTGGATCAATGGTCGACCGAAGGCGGCTCCCTCTGTGTCAATAGAAGAGAATAACTAGCGAGGAGTGTGGGTTTGGAAAAAGTCGAAACGAGGCTGCTGTTGCCGCCACCAAAATCCAATCACATGCACCGGCTTAGAAGCAGGCACACCGTACAGATGGGATTGATTTGGTCGCGACCATCTCGCATTGTGAGTCGAGGGAGATGAGCTTGAAATGAAGTCATCTCGTGTGTTGAAGTTGTGGTCATTGTCGTGCAGAAATGTAAAGCGGATTTTAATCCACTTTTATAGCAAATCGGGGTGTTCATTGCTTCTGTATTGTATCAAGCGGTAGGCCAAAAGTGTTTCGGGTTTCCAATTTGATGAAAAGTGATAAAATTATGAGTGGAAATAAATGAAATGAAACGTCGTCTTTAAAGGGGGAATTTAATCAATTTTTATTTTTATTTTTTTTGAATGCACGGGAAATTAGAGCGAGGATTGTTATTTTTTTTTATGTTGTAAATTAAAGATGGAGGGAGAGAAAGAAATATGTATAATTTTTTTTCCTTGTGTTTCTTGTTGGTGTTGACCGAGTGTCTGCTCTGGGAAGTGGTCACTGAGATAATTGCATTCCTTAATTACCTCGTAGAATGAGAAAAGCAGATGGTCTCCATCAGTGATCTAATTTGTGTGCCGTTGGAATCTGCGCTTAAGTTTGCTCTAATGGATCCACAATGGTTTGGAAATTGAAAATGTTAAAAGCATCCATTTTTACGTCATTATCGATATCACATTAGTAGAATATTAATACGGTATTTGCAGCGAGTTAATTTTTAATGCGTTTTGATGAGTTTGAATCGAAAGGTATAGTAATAAATGTTTTTATTGGTGTAAATGTGCACGATGATGGAGTTTGATGACGTTTATTGGTGCAATTTGTTGCTTGTGTGTTTGTATTTTATTGGTTGCGTGTGATAAATCCCCATTAACGTGTGTGGATGTAATTGCGATGGGATGAGAGGAATACAATGCGAGATGGAAACTCGATATCGAAAGATGGGAGCCGTACACTGTGACCTCGCACTCTCTTTCTTTTTTTCTCCAATATTATTGCGGCCTAATGGTCAGATTCAATTTTTCTTCCATTGAATTGCCTCATTGACGGAAAGGGTCCTTGGCTTGACGAATAAAAGAGCAGATAACAAAAGAATCGAAAACAGCTGACAAATGGAAAATCGGCCAACTAGACTTGGATTACTTCTGAACACAGATTGAGCTGGATAATTTACTCACATGACAACTGTATTATTTCATTTTTATTTCTTTTGAGGAGGTCCACGGAACAACATCTTTCATCACTGTTATTTGTCGTGAATACACGTTTAAAAAAATGTGTGGTTTCGGTTTTGAATGAATTTCTATGAGAAAACAATGGAGAAAATGATGGAAAAAAAAATAACAACTGAAAATTGGTGCGATAAAAATATGCTCATTGTGGCTTTTTAAAGAGTTAAATAATGCCCATTAAATGCAGCACGTTTAACATGTTGGCTGCACTGCACAGCTCTGAAGAGACAGCTGGATTTCAGGCAAAAAATCAAAACAATAGAAAGACATCAAATATTAAACCTGTGATGACACTTTCACTCGTAGCAATGAAATGGAATGAAAAGCACTCTAAACAGCAAATAAGCACGTACGGTAATTCAGGAAAAAAGGATGAACTAATGAATTAATACGGTTGGAATCTCGTTAACACTTAACGGAGCGAATCGTGAAAATAACTTGATTAGAATGAGAACAACTCATAACAAGAATTAATAACGTGGAGTGGTTTCGCAGTTCGAATTTGGACCTAAGAAGAGACGAGACATGATCTTTAAGAAACGCTCTCGCTTTGCAGTTCCAATAAAGGGAAGAGAAATGTCACGTGTTAACGAAATTGGAACTGTTGTGCGTATCTCGTCTTTCCTAGTACACAAGATCCGCCATTAGCAAATGTACGGGTACCATAGCAACGAGGCACCTGTTGCCAAGTGACGTCAATGTCGGTTGCCGTGGCAACCGAAATTCAATACATGTTGAAGCAAATAAAGCGCAATTCGTAGGAGAAAGTGGACAAGTAGATGTATTGCTTTTATTTGTCGACATTTGTTGATGCACTGGCGTTGAGGGAAACCGGGAATGGGCAGCCCAGAAAGTCGTTGCGCACGGCCGAATGGGGAGTTGGTTGTTGGTAGAAAGAGTGAGAGTATTGGAGGAGAAGTTGAGGCGAGATTGCCGAGGTAAAGCACTCGGCCGACGGTAGAAATGGGCGATCACCTTTTCTCTCACGGGAGTGCTATCCAGATGGGGGACTTCGGAGCTAAGTTGCACTCTTTCACTGCTCCGTTTATGGGCTGCCAGGTTGAGGTGGATGTCCCTCCATAAAAAATAGAATGAATTTCATGCGTCCCTAAGGATAACTTGTAGCGGGAATTGATTTTTCACCTCATTCCCTCCGGTAGGGAAATAGATGAAGGAAGAGTGTGAGTGATTTGGGCAAATTAAAAGCCCTTTGCAGCTGCTTTGCTTCGGATCTGCACTTGATAAAATGGCAACGACCTTTCCTTTGCAAGCACAAATTATTCTTCTGTTTTTTTCTTTTTTTTTTCTCTTTTTTTTTCTGTGCTTACAAATAAAATTTGTTTGAAAACTCATAAACGTCTCGGTTTGAATTTTTATTTTTCTCAGTTTTGTGGTTTTTTTTTGCAACTATTGCCGATGTTTTATGTCTGGGTATAGTTGTCATTGTAGAAGTGTTTGAATTCTGGAAAGTTC
>JAQFXT010000108.1:0-82587 GCA_034683725.1 Strigamia crassipes
AGAACTAAAAGAACGCTTAAATTGAAGAGAACTAAAAGAACGCTTAAATTGAAGAGAACTAAAAGAACGCTTAAATTGAAGAGAACTAAAAGAACGCTTAAATTAAAGAGAACTAAAAGAACGCTTAAATTAAAGAGAACTAAAAGAACGTTTAAATTAAAGAGAACTAAAAGAACGCTTAAATAAAACTAAGAACGCTTAAATAAAACTAAGAACGCCTAAATAAATGACAAAATAAACTTACCAAGCTCGGCGTGATTCCGCCACCAAGGCGAAATCGATACTGATTAAAACCTAAAAAGAAGAAATGCAAAGTTGCAAAAACAACGCTGACAATTAGCATAGCCAATCAACAGTAGCGTGGAAATTTCCAGAAACGAGCGCGAGTAAAACCAATTTCCGGTTCCAAGTAAACGACGATGGCGAAATCTACTGACAACAATTAGAATTTGTGTAGTGCCCGATGTTAACGTATATCAAAAACAAGAAATAAATTCGTTTTAAAATTGCATTAAATATTCCGCAAACATCGCCGACGCCATCTCGTTGCAACTTCTTATGAATACATAAGAAGTTGCAAAGTTCTGACAAAATCCGCTAAATGACAACCTAAGTTATTTGAATTACATAAATATGTTAATTAATTATTAAGTCTAAATTCATCATCCTGACAACAGATAGTCGAGTAGCTTGATAGTATGTTGCCTGTGTCTAGTGAAGCTATCTGTATAGGTTCGGGTCTGTCTTCTGTTTTGTTATTTTATTGTGTTTTATTGTATTTTATCTTATTAATTCAGACTCAACTATATATAGCCAATTTGGACACGCTTTGATAAAAGGTTGTATAGACCGGGTGGCTATGTGCTCCGGAAAATAGACATTCACACACGGGAGCAATCCGAGGATGCGCGGCGTACTATGGAGGTTTCCTACTTTTTTCATATAGTCTTATAGTTTTAGTAAAAATTAAATTAAACTAGTAATTTTGGACGGATTCTGTGTAAAACAAAACTATTTTTGGAATTTCACCTAGCACTCATCTAAGGCAACGTCGTGTAAACATTAAAATATTTATTAACCTAAAATCGTACACACACAGAACGTTCTTATAGTTAACATTCCAAACTTAAGACAGTTGGAGATGATCTAAAGAAATTCCAATGTACATGCAATTAATTTTCACTTCATTTTTACATCACAAATTATTTCCAAAAATCAAACAATGTTATAATAAAAATAAAAATCAATTCAATTATTCATAAATGTAGGTATCTCACCATGTGATCACATAGCATCTACCCTATCTTTGTTTTCGAAATATTCCTTTAAATTGATCATGCAAAACCTGAAACAAAAATTACACCAATAATTCAATAACCAAAATATAAAAGAAAAAAAGATTTCTTACTCAAAGGCATCAAATATTCCATGCTCCACCAAACTAAGACAAGATGTTCCAATAATAAAACGTACAACTTGAGCCATTTTGCAGCTCTCAACGTACAAAAACTCAATATCATCGTCCGTAATTTCCGTTGGATTTCTCCCAGTGGCTTCGTAATAAAAGTGCAGATACGAACGAATCCATTTGAGCTGAAAATCACGACTGGGGTAACATCCGCAAGACGGATTCAGTATATCTAGATGCAAACGAAGATAAACATTATTGCAACATTAAATATCTTGATTCGTAACAAGTTTGTGATTGTTTGTTCCAAGTGATAAGATAGCGTAAGAACAAAACTAAAAAAAAAAAAACATCAATTCTTCTCAATTTACCATTGTAAACAGTAAAATGGCTGCCAATTTCAAACGCTTGACGATTCATGCCAGTGTGCTCCAAGTCGATCAGTTTTAATTCGTCTATTCAAAAGCATTATTTTAATTGACACAATGTTGTTTCAAGATTTAGTGTACCTTTGTTTTCATTCCAAATAAAATTTTCTCCCTTTGTGTCATTATGGCAATACACCAATGGTGATCGTCCGTTTAAATAATAATTTTTACAGTGTTCAAACTCCGTTTTAAAGATGTCTTCAGTCGGAAGTAGTTCGAAAAATCTGAAGAAAATAAATTATTAACTTATTATCAAACACCATCGGTCGAAATTTCGCTTCACTTTTTCATTCTCTCTGGATCGTGCAAGTTGGGTGGGTACTCCATCCTGTGTTTGTCCATTTCATTTACTGACCAAGGTGTCGACCAATCTACGGCTGGCAAAGCGTGAAGAGTTGCCAGTAACTTCGTTACGCGCCTGCAGAAATTGAAAATGACGCAATTATCCAAAGAAAATAGTTCATGACAACTTACGGAATCATTTTTTCAGTCCCGACTAAAGTGCAAGTTAATACTTCACCTTCTAAATATTCATAGCAAAGACCGTTCTTGAAAACTGCTAATAATTCTGGTGCAACACCCAAATTTCTCAATTTCTAAGATTATATAAAAAAATAAACAAAAATGTAAAACATGTGGATATAAACTAAATTGTTTTTAAAAAAAATATTAATCACTTGAAAATTTTTTATTTCTTTAGTATGGTCGAAGGTTTCTTCCATTTTGACGTTTCTCATCTGCAAGTAAATTCTCATGACAACAGCGCTTCCATCACTGCAGCTGCACTTGTACATGTTGTTTATTATGCCACCTTTCATTTTCTGAAATAAAATTGAGTAATTAAAACCATACCAACTGCGAATTAACGTTCAAGTAAATAAAATTGAAAAAAATACTTCGATAGTAATCGACTTTTGATCCCATTTTGGTCTTATGCATTTCACAAGTTGAATGACATCTTTTTCTTGACTTTCACTCGAGACAGTTACATCAAACGTAGGTACTGAAGTAAAATCACGAATTTTATCGAGATTTAACATGTTCTATACAGTTCCCTCAAACTCTCAGTCGGAAAATGACAAGTTGAGTTAAAATGAAATTAAATTTCGATCATGTGTCTGATAAAAAACTAAAACTTTGAACTTTATAAAGAGACATCTACCGATTAGCTCCGAAACATTCACGCATTAAATTAAAAAGAAATAATTTTCAAGTATAAAACAGTAACCAGTTGTGAATTCACAAGAAATTAAAATGTTAAAACAAAAAAACCTGCCCTATGCGCTTTGTTTTTGTAGTGTTTGTAATTTGCATCATTCCTAAGCCCTACTCTTTAATCAACACCACCGACAACTATGGATGATAAATAAAGAGCTAAATATCCACTACAAAATACCAAACACAGACATTTTAAAAGTTGCCAAGTACGATTACTAGTTTAATGTATAATCGACATTAGTTAGTTTAATCATCCGCGTCATTTATCATTGACATTTGTCATTTCACACAGCAACCAGGCAGATACCGTTAGATGGTTAAGTGCATAACTCGACACTTTTTTGAACGTATTCGTAGAAAATCCAAACCAATCTTCGTCGCTGTTCAAATAAAAGCCACGTACTTGAAGATTACATTATCAAATTAACTGACAAAATGCTGATAACACTCACGACTTAATAAAACAAAGTGCAGAAAAAAACGTTTGTCTCACTTGCTGCCCCAATTGCAAGATGAGCTTCAAATACATTGCCGCGTCCATTTCGTTGCTTATTATTGTCGTTAGCGCAAAATCGAGAGTAAAAATCACCAACAATGGCTACACGGACGTGGTCGTTGCAATTCATCCCAACATCAAGCCCGCGGAAGGAGAACCACTAATTGATAAAATAAAGGTAAAACAACACATCATCGACGAATTTTTCAATTTTTCTCATCGTTTTTCTCTCTTTTCACAGGAATTATTCACATCTGGATCGGCTGCGTTGTTCAAGGCAACGCGAAAACGATCTTACTTCAAAGAAATTAGCATATTAGTACCGAAATCATGGCCCAAACAACCAACCTACCAAATCGCATCGTACGAAGTATTCACTCAAGCCGACGTGAAGGTCGAAAACCCAAATCCCCTAAAGGGTGACGGACCCTACACATTGCAAATTCTGCCGTGCGAAAATCCAGGACGATACATTCATCTCACGCCGAATTATCTGCGTCAATTGACCGCCAACTCCACCGTCAAGTTTGGAGATCCCGGTAAAAAAAAAAAAAAAAACCTTCAATTTTTAACAATGTACAACAATTATATTTCATTGTTGGTATATAGGTCGGACTTTGGTGCACGAATGGGCCCATTTACGTTACGGTGTATTCGACGAGTACTCCGAACTAGGAAAAAAGACATTTTTTCCTGCATTTTACTTCAGTTCACAGTTCAAAGAATTTCTGCCAAACGCATGTACAAATCAAAAATTAGTAGGGAAACGATGGAATGCAGTCAAGAAACAAGATTGTGCTAATAATCCCTCGAATAAACCTGAAGAAGGTTGCATCTTTCTAGCCGATAAAAATGCAAACGACGGAATCACGTCTTCCATTATGTCGTACCACTTTTTGCCAAATGTATAATTCCTATTTTTCCGTTTAAAATAATGAAAAATCGAAATTAAATATTGTGTGATTAGGCGCACGCCTTCTGCGATGACACGGACGAGTTTCCTCACAACAAAGAAGCCCAAAACAGACACAACCGAATGTGTAACTTTAGGAGTGTGTGGAACGTCATTACGAGTCACGAAGACTTCAAAAACAGGTTTCAATTAAACAAGTTTCAATTTAACGATTTTCCGAACAAAAATCAATTAATCCTTACAGCAATCTTCCGAACGAAGGTAACGTGAACACAGTACCAACCTTCAAGATCGTGCAAGAAGAAGAAGCAACAATTTCGCTCGTTCTCGATATTTCCGGAAGCATGAACTCAGTAATTTGCATCAATAGACGCGTTCAAAGTTTCCTTTTTCTTTTTTTTCTTTTTTTCACTTAGCCACCAGCGCACACAAAAATCAGGATGTTGTACGAAGCTGCCACTCGATTTATTCACGAGGATGTGAAGATTGGAACTGCATTGGCCGTGGTTCTTTTCAGCAGCGGTGCACAACTCTCGCTGCCCATGGCGAGAATTATCAACGAACAAACGCGACAGAACGCCATCAATAAAATACCCCAAAGTGCGAACGGTGGAACCTGCATCGGATGCGGATTGAGACTCGCTGCCCAAGTAATAATAAGTTTCATTTAATTTACCTTGAACTTACCTTGAACACAACCACATTTCAGGATCTTAGGAGATTTCGAGGAGGAAATGGCGGCACCATCGTCCTATTGAGTGACGGCGCGGAAAACGGATCGCCGTACATCAAAGACGTCACCCAGGAACTAGTAAATGCCAACATCCGCGTCATCACGATCGCGTTTACAGCAGCGGCCAGTAAAAACATGGAGGCATTGGCGCTGGTCACGGGAGGAAGGAGTTTCTTCGTGCCTCTGGACGCCAGTGTCATCAGACTCGACGCCGCTTTTCTCGAAGTTGCCACCGTTCAAACGACAGAAGCCGACGTAACTGCAAAAGTAAGAAAAATTAATAGGATAAACGAATTTAATATTTGTTGTTAATTTTCACGTTTTTGCTTTTTTTTTTTTTTTTTTTGCTTAGCTCGATCAGAAAAGATTTAAATCGACAAGTGGATCGTTTGAAAACAGTTTTGACATTGATTCGTCAATAGGAAGAGACACGACCATCAGCTTTTTATACACTGATAGAAATGATATCAATGATATAACAGTCAATGGGCAAGGAATTGCTGCGTCTTTGAGTACTCCCAGCACCACAGGCGTGACGGTGGAACAAAACGATAAACAGAAACAAATCAGATTCATCTTTGCGTTCTTGCCAGTATAACGTTCATTGGGTTGCACTGACAAATAATATAAGTTTAAAGCGTCTTTGTCTTTCTCTTTCTGTTTAGAGTGGAAAATACACGTACAAAGTCAACAGGAAAGGTTCGACATCGCAAGACATGACTGTAACGATTTTATCGAAATCGAAAAATATCGGAGAAGATCCGATTGCTGTGGAGTGCACGGTGAACGAAGAGGTTGTGCAACTGCGGCTTGTGTTTGACGACATTGATTGATTTTTTGTACGTGTTTTGTAATTTGCAGAAGAATAGCAAGCCACCTAGATACTTAATCACGGCTTACGTGACAAAAGGAACCAGTCCCGTGATCAAGGCTAAAGTCATGGCGAGAATTGATCGACCAAATTTTCCATCCGTTAATCTGCAATTATTCGATTCGGGAAAAACAGGTCAAAAATAGAAAATACAAATTAAGATTTCTAATAATAAATTAATTATCATTACAGCCGATGCTGTACGCGACGATGGAATATATTCGGGCTATTTCACTAAGTTGACTGGAAAAGGCCGTTACAATGTCCAAGCGACGGTTGTTAGCGATATCCATACCGCCATGTTGGAAACAGGATTAATGTTATCGAGCGCCTTAGAAATTCTTACGAGTAAATAATAAATAGTGTAACTGTATAAATTACAATTTCAATACCTTAAAAATTCGTTTTCAGTTGAAAGCAATCTACCAAATGTGACTGAAGTGCCAACGGGAGATTTCCAACGTGTTGCCGAAGCGGGTTCAATTCAAGTCACCGAAGACTTCAATGCTGAACGCACTGATTTATTCCCTCCAAATCGAATCGATGATTTACAGTTAGTAAACAGAACTGGACAATACGTCATCCTTCAGTGGACTGCGCCTGGCGACGACCTGTCAAATGGAATATGTAAACTTACATAATTCAAATTCGATTAATTTAAACCCCTACCGGAATTTGTGTGTACTTTTTTAGCCGCCGAATACGACCTGAGATACACAATGGACTTCGATTTACTGAACACCCAGTTCTTCGGCCGTCGTTACAACGATACAGTTCTTGTTCCTAAAGAATCGGGAGAAACGGAAACACTTGAATTACAATTAGTCGGGTTGGGTCCCGACATCACCTATTACGTGGCAATCAGGGCCAGAGACGAATCTGGAAAATGGTCCGAAGTGTCTAATCTTGTAGAAGTTAAATGGAAATAAAATAAAACATTAATTTGTTTTTTTTTTCCTTCAATGAGAAATTCTATCAGTTTTAATGTGAAATGATAAATCAGGTCGTAAGTACCCGAGACACAGTTTGCAATCGACCAAGGCCAATGCAATCAACGTTTGAAATCGAAATCAAACCACAAAACGTGTAACCTCGTTACAGTACTTTGATATCGCCCACACCTTACGGTTCAAGGCCCAACTGTTAAAGAAAAAAACAGCAAGAAAACAAATAACGAAAATATTTATTTTTTCTTTTACAATAAATCGCGCCAAATTGAATTATTCAGCTCTTTGAGTAAGAACATATCCATATCTTCTAGTAAAAGGAACGTAAGTCCTATGCAGCAGTTTCTCGCCATCGACCTCTCGGATCCCCTCGACAGGTGTGTACAATGGAGAGCCCAGCAGGGGTGTTTGATGAACCTTCAATGACGGATCGTCCGAAAATGTTTGACCGTCGAAATTCGTGGAATTCTTCGAGTTGCTCGTTTTTTTCGTCAAAAGTTCCTCGACGCTCGAAACGATTTGTTGTAATTCTGGTGCGAGTGGTTGACTGAACGCGACCGCCGGCTGCACTTGCACGACCGCTAAGTTTTCCAACGCTTTGAGTAAATCGTCGAAAGGCATTATGACCATCAGCTTGGTCAGTGTGTTGAGCAGTTTGGCACTCTGCTCCTCGCCAATGAGCGTCGTCGGTTGAGGTGTTTCTTTTTCGGTCGTGTATCGCGAATCGTCGTCGTTTCTACGTCGATTCTGGTTCAAAAACTCTCGGACGGGTGAAAACTCGAATCGAGGACTCAGAATTGAGGTCCGAAGCGGGGGCGTCCTTGGATTCGTAAAATACTGAATATTTCGAACCACTTTGCGCTCGCCGGGATTGGCGAGCAAACCGGACATGAGTGGACTCTGGTCGTGTAAAAAAGTCGCGCTCGTTTGCACCGCGCCGTCGTTTCGAGGCATTTGAGCGTTGATGTCCGGTAATGTCCCCGTCGAGAGCAAAGCGGCAATGGGAAACGATGGCTTAGCAGCTATTGGCCGTGATTTTGGACTCGTTGCGGGCGGCGAGTCGTCGACCTCGATGGAATCCATGCCGACGCGAGCGTTGGGCACGGGTCCGATAACGTGCTCGGGAACAAACGTTTCAGCTTGTAAATATTCATTAATGGGCTCCAATTCTTCGGGGATTTCCGAATGAGGTGTGCGAGGTGCGGTCAATGAGGAATCGAAGGTTGGCGCTTCGAAGTTCGCGTTGGTTTTGGCGTTCGTGAATCGTTTTGGATGGATGTCGCCGGATGGATGGAACCCGTTGTCATCGGCTTTGTAATCGATTTCACGCAACTGGCCTTCCGGATCAACGTAGGCGAATTTTCCGGTCACCGTGCCGCTGTCGTCACGAGATTGTATGTGGTACGCCCCGTCGCCCGTGTCGTAGGCGAAGTCGTACGCGCCGTTGTCTGCTTGACTCACCATTTGCAGACGAAATGGGTTGATGGTCAAAGAAATGGAAAAGAGGGATGAAAACAATGCGAGGATCTGAATAAGAAAATATTTTTTTTGTTAAAAAAATTTAAAATTTTTTTGTTTGTTTTAAATCATTTACCCACAAATTCTTCATGTTGTATTAACTTGTTTTGTTGAACTTTTCTTCGACTGATTCGAACTTTCGCTTGGCGTGTTTTATTGTGCTCTTGGCCTGCTTTTCAACACACTGCCACGAGGTGAGGGCAACGAGTAAACACGTCATATTGTATAGCCTTTGGCTCTAAAAGTAAGGTTCATACGGATATCTCTTTCAGCCGTTTTTAATTTTATTCTATACGAGTAATTTCTCCGAAATTTGATTTGTTGTCCACTGACCACCACCACCACCCGTTGCCGCCATGTTAATAACCATGACGTCATCAAGTTTTACCCAATTAATGACAATTTTATTCGTTTCTTTGCTTTTTGAAGTATTTATTAATTAAATCAATGAAATTGCATGTTTTAAAAAAAAAATTCAAACGTCTTGAGCAAGTTTACTTTTGATTTATGATCCGATTGTTTTGTTCCTTTTAAAAAAAATTTAATTAAGACATTTGGTTCAATAGTAAAATTAAAAAAATATTCCACTGCCCCATTTGCCATAAAAATTTATCTTCTTCTAAACAAGTTTCATTTTTAAATTTCCCAACTTTTCCCCATCATCATTGTAATAACAGTGTTCAAAAAAGTTGCTCAAAAGTATGTTATCAATTTCCTGCACACACTACATCCGGGTTGCAATTCCTTCCACATGTCTCGATGTTAATTTCATTAATTGTAATAAATAACCCTAAATAACCTTGCAAATAAAAAACGTTGTGAAAAAGAAGTTGAAAACTATTAACAAAACCATCTTAACAGCAATAGTAGTTGAACTTTTGAAAACGAGGAAGTAAATAAACGAGTGTTTATTTGCATCTGTTAATGCCCTAATTGCAATTATCACATTCGCGCTAAAAACGACACTTGGTCGATACAACCTCGGTGATTACAAGGGGAAAGAGTATATAAGCCAAATGCCACAACCCCTAGCATGCACTTCGGCTGAAAACACAAACTGGTAAGGAATCGCACTTTCAATTTTTAAAATTCTATTGTTTCTTTCCGCTTTCCAGTCGACAATGTCATTGCCAACTGTCTTCGACGCCCTGGGTAGTTATGCCCAACTGGTGGCGTACGCTCCGGTTCTCAACATGTTTGACAACTCGGAAGTTGAAGTTCTCAATTCGATCCCAGATTACAACGGTTTTCCCGCTTTCCTGGGTCAATTTCTCGCTCTAGCGTTGGTTGCCCTTGGATCGGTCAAAAAGATATACGCAACCAACGAAGGGAGGAGGAGACGAAGTGACGAAATGGATTTGTTTTTGCATCTAATTCAAATTGTGGATCAACAGCAATGCGCTCGTCGTTTTTTGTGCAGTGTTGGGCAAGACACCCGGAAAAACGAGCTGCATCCTGACAAGATGCAAATATTAAAACTGTTTAGGTAAAAACAATAAAGAAACGGATTTCGTTTAAAATTGAAAACAAAAAAAAAATCAATTTATTACAGAAATAGATCGCAAAGTGAACTTGGTCAAGCCATAACACAAGGATTTGACATAGAAGCTTCTAAAAGCTGCCAGGATGTTTATCCCCTTTGTCCCTTCAGTCAAGAAGAAATGTCAAAAACGTTTTTAACCATACGCAAAACCTTTGAAATTTTAACTAAATAAAAACTCGTAAAAGTTAAAGGTATCTCGGAGTGCCATTTTAAACAGAAATTTGAAACACGCCTTTCTTTTTGACTATGCTTTTGCTGTTATTCCGGCAATCGGCCACATCTTATATAAAATAAAATTTATTTAACTTCCAAGTTTTCTCTCGAATTGGGTGGATCAAATTTTCCACTGTACTTCTGCCACCATCAAGCACGCACACCGAAAAGAGTCCACTGCATGGATGTAGATTGGTCAACAAAATGAGTATCGATTTCTTCAAATAAAATTAAAAATTATAATGCGAGAAAATGTTGAAACTCGGGCTACGAACCTCAATGGAGTAAACAACAATCGGCAGACCACGACAACATTTTTCCTTCATCTTCTCATGCGTATCCACATCGGATGAACATCTAATGTTAATATGCTCCCACTAAAAACAAAACAAAACAATTCAAGTTAAAAATAACGTTACACAGTCGGACACCTGACTTTTGTGGCGTGCTTGCACAAATGAGCTAGAGCTTATTACTTTTTCGCGCCATGCCTAATTTGCTGGCAAACAGCTAGATATTCTGTTAGAGTGCATCACAATACATCTCTGATTTCATCTTAATATTCCCAGTTTTATTGATTGATTGATATTGGAAATGAAAGTTCCACATGTTAATCAATGGACATTTGAAATTTTATTGATGGGCTAAATACATAAATGTAATCAAAGATGTATTATGAAGCTACTTAACACAATCTGTAGCTTTTTGCCAGAAAACAAAGCATGTGGCGATTATTTGCTCACCAACACAGTGCAGCAAGGTTGCAAAACCTTTACTTTGATTAGTGTGTACTTCTGTCCTGAGGTCCAACGTCATTTGTCGGTCATGGCACAGTTGGTTGGTTTTGTTTTTTTTGCGGAAAAAAATCGTTTTGCCCAAATTGCCCCATGTTATTCTCGGTTTTCAGGCCTGTGGCTTGCAAATGCGCTTTTGCAACTAGTGGTGAAACGGTCAACCAATGCAATGAGGATCAGACAATTTTACAATTTCTTCATCCGAAAATCTTAAAGAGTGGCACTCGTATTTCAAATTTTCAATTTTGGCTGCAGCTTTACTCTTTAAAAAAAAATTTGAATAGTTAAAACAAATAAATTACCATATCATTTTAAAAATAATAATATACTGTTTTCTCTTTCGATTAGTCCATTTCGGAACTTGTGTTTTCAACTCGTGCAAACTCATTTGAAATTTCCTTGGGTTCTATGTAGCTCAATTCCATGACTCAATTTGTCAGCAGCTGCTTTAATTGACATGTCAGTGCAATAAAAACCAAATGGAAATAAACATTTATTTCCTTCAGCCAACTAAAAAATTAAAAAAAAACATATTTCAATAAAATAAATAAAATATTGTGTCAGGAGTACTTACTTCACATTTCGAAATGGTAAAAGCATGTCCTTACATGAAATGTGCCATCCATTCAAGTGTGGGGAGAAGGAAATATTGCGAAATACTTCCATTTTCTGAAAAATTAAAGGGAAAAAAATGCAACAAAATGATAAATTGGAAAAGCCGGACATATTTACAGGTGTCAATGCCGGAGCATCTCTTCAAACATTTTTTCATCTTTCCATCTCTTCAAGAAAACGTCTTTTCTATGTCTTGCGACACTTTCACTGTAAAAGTTCCTTTACGATCCAGTTTTAATATCTTTGAAAAATACATTTCACGAAATTAACAGCATGGCGTGCGAATTTTTATTCAAGAGCGCTTTAACTCGAGAATGGTCCTCGTATTTGCCACTGCTTAGCGCTGCTGTGCTGAGACTCAAATTTATTTTCTCATTTTTTCAGCATTTATTTTAATAATTGTAAAATTATTTTGAAAAAAATCTTGTTGAGATATCTTGAAAGAAACAATAAAAAAAATAATTTTATAAAATTTCAAATTTTTATAATGCACTTGATCCGCTCATAAAAATTTACAAAACAGATTCATTTGAAGTGGAAAAATAATGCAATTTACCAAATTAATCATTCAATTTGTTTTAAAACGGGAAAAATAAGAATCTACTATGGAAGTAAATCTGTATAACCACACATGGATTTCAAGCTAGATCGAAGGCTAAACAGAGAACATCTTTCCTCCATACATTTATCATCGTTTACATTCGCCGGTGGTAGCATTATCACTTGCTATAGAACTTAAAAAAACATTATGAGCAAAAAAATTCAGTATTTGCGTTATTTTTAACCACTTGTAGTTTCAATAAAAGTTTTTATTAAATATGCGCAGTTTTGTCACATACATTTTGTTAAGGCACGCAACGGCCGTTGCCTTCTGCCAACAGGCAATTGCAAGCGATGAAAATCTCGCAACACATGCCGTAAATATTTTAGCTGTGCCGTGATTGGAGGATTTAAATTTTGAGAAATAAAGCAATAGAATTAAACCTAGGCGTAATTAATTAAACCTGCATTCATTTAAATTTAAATTAAACTTAAATAAAATTATTTCTGTCTCTGAAAACCCCAACTCTAATTAAGCTAAAACAAAAAATAATTTATGGAGTTACAGATGTGCTTCCATAGATGCAGATACCCTTCCATAACCTGCATCAAAAAAAATGAAAAAGCAGAAGAAATAAAACAATTCAAATATATTTAAATATAAAATAACCAATTGATTTACATTAAATGCATTAAATATGTTAAAAACTTATCGGCCACAACATTTTTCGTCACATGCTTCGTCATTTAAACGTGCATGTGATTGGTTGATATGATGTCACTGTTCCGTATTTAACCAACGGCACCACTCGCTTTATTCTAGCTCGGTCTTGTACTTCGTTTTAGTATCACATCCGTGACTGCTTCATATCCGCCATTTTGTTGAGGTGTCGGCATTTACAGGCAAAACTAACCTGCCGTACTTTTTCTTCCAAAATCATCTTGATATTCACAAACTACAACCAAATCAGCCATGAGTTTCACAGCGGAGGAACTAGCGCCAGTTTACACTCCATTTTTTGGGGCAATTGGTGCCTCAGCGGCGATGGTCTTTAGTGGTGAGTTTCCTCTCGAAAAAAAATGACAATCCCCATATTGTAGGCGTGTTTAATCACCAAATTTCTCTCAAATGTTTTTCCCTTACGTTTTACTTGTAATTTTTTTTCACAAAGTAATTAATTCTTACATAATAAGTCTTACCAAACATAAATCCACACGGAAGAAACAGGTTTAAAGTGGTTTAATTAGGTTCTCGATAAATATGTGGCTTGCCTGCATCACAAGCCTGAATTTGAGAATGGAAAAAATTAATTTGTGAGAAAAAACGTTGTGTTTTAAATTTTAATTAAAAAATGTTTGATTTTTTGTTTAATTAGCCTTGGGAGCGGCGTATGGCACAGCCAAATCAGGAACTGGAATTGCCGCGATGGCGGTGATGAGACCCGAGCTCATTATGAAATCCATCATCCCAGTCGTCATGGCTGGTATCATCGCAATTTATGGCCTAGTAGTTGCAGTAGTAATAGCAGGACAAATTAAACAACCACCAGACTACGTACTTTTCAAGTAAGTAATCTAATCACAACTCGTGAAAGTAATTACGAAACAATGCTATTTTAAAAATAAAAAAAAAAACAATGTTAAGAACTTATCAAATCATGAATCTATAAAATTAAAAAAACAAAACTGATAAAAATTTTATCTGGTTTTTATTTTTTAAAATTTAAAATTGACTCGTGATTTGACTTTGAGTTGTTCAAAATGTGAAATAATAAATTAATTTTTTTTTGAAATTAATTTAGGGCTTTCCTTCATCTTGGAGCTGGTTTGAGCGTTGGTTTGAGCGGTTTAGCAGCCGGTTTTGCTATTGGAATCGTTGGTGACGCCGGTGTTCGAGGCACTGCTCAGCAACCGCGCTTATTCGTTGGCATGATTTTGATCCTCATCTTCGCCGAAGTATTGGGACTGTACGGTCTCATTGTTGCTTTGATTTTAGCGACAAGAGAAGCTAAATAAAATAGTCAGTTGCTTATATCTTCGTCCTCATTTGATGTATAAATTTTGTCTGAAGCACATTTACCTGTCTCCAACGAATATTTAAAAATGTGCTTCTGGGGGACAATGACAAACCATTTTATTTTGTCTCGTTAAAAGTAGGACTAATGTAATAATTCAATTAGGTAAAAATTTTCTTTTTTCTCGTTATATTTTTTTTTTTAGGTTTAAAGAATTTGTGCATGCTGTATATTTCCCATGCTTTTTTTTTCTTTTTTTTTCTCTCCCAACATTGTAAATTTATTTGTCCATTGTTGTTGGTAAAGGGCAGATTTGTTGCATTAAACAAAATAACTGAAAAACAAATCTTTAAAAAAAATTTAAAAAAAAAAACTTGTGGTAATTACGAAAGCTATAAATATATACATTAAATTTATCTTTGCACATTTTAGACAACCTAGCTATGCGTTGAATGTTGATGTTCTAGAAATGTAGTAAAAAAAAAATTGTATTGTTTTGTCTAATGTTGAAATCTTTTTACGAATGACATTCCTGAAATACATTTAAAAAAAGATGAATTTTGTTGAATTTTGAAATAATTGTCTATGTATCTTCGATCAAAACACGTGGAATATACTCGGCACATTGTATTAAGTAATCTGAATTAGATATAGCCAGTGTAAATATGACAGAAAACTCGAGATTAAAGAATAAAAAAATTTATTCCATCGGCAAAAAAAAAAAAATATTAATTTGACACCTCACTAATGTTTTTCGAGGGCTAACGTTAATAGCTCATTCATCCTTGGTAGGATAGTGCGGGGGTCTTCAATTAATCCTGCAGTAACCATGGCGTTATCAAACACCTAAAATAAATATACAAAATATGAAATTATTTTCCTTGTCACAATGACATGAGTCAGCAAAGTTTCCTGGGCTGAAATATCAAATATAAAGTGTAACGGTAGACGTAACAACAAAGAAACTCAATTTCCGGTATTTATTTCCGGCATTTCAAACAGAGGGTTTAATCGACTAAATGTATATCGGTGATTTCGGCCAGTTATTCGTCATTTCTTTACCTGTTCCGCAATTAGTTCGGCCAATTTCGGATTGGCAGTCTTCAGATTACTGAGTTTCATCATTATGGGATGGCTGAAAATGAATAAAAAATTAATTTGTCGTTTCATTCTAGTCTGTTTATTTTTAGATGTCAGAACGCCAAAATCGTAAAACGAAATGTGATTACTCGTTTTGAAATCAATACTCTTAACACATGATCAAGTCACATTCTGATTGTGTGCAGGAAAAAACCATCTATACTACAACGCGATAGAAAGAAAAAAAAATTATTATTGTTGTTTCTTTTTAATTTTAAAATTACAACTCATAATTGTTTTAGAATTTCCTCCACACAGGAGGATGTTGGATACAATAGACTGTTGTGAAAGTATTTTATTCAAAATCGAGGTCACCACTACCTAAGTGTTTTCAGTTTTGTTTATTCCCTCACCTCATCATTTTATATAAACATATAAATTGTAATAATTACAATTGTTACCTACTAGTTATGTAAAGGAATTAAGATGTGTGTTCCCATATTTATTTAAGAAGGTTGTTTTATGGTTGTCATTTATTGGAAATGAAATTTCTTGCCAGAATGAAACAGAAAGCTATAAAAATATTATATTGATCAAACTGGTTGAAAGCAGTATATTCTTCAACTGCTCAGGATGGAGAGTCTATAAACCTACTTCCTTTTATCCCCCACAATAGACATAAGTGTTGTTTGCTAAACATTATTTCACTTATTTAAGTGTTTGTTTTGCATTAAAAAAAAATATTTAAAGTTAGTAAAAGCTGTATGCAATAATAAAATTATTTTTGTGGCACTGTAAAAAATGTGAAATGTAAGTTTCGAAATTAAAGTAAAATAAATCACAAATTATAAAAGTACCAATGAAGTTTCTGCGATAAATATAAATTAAAATTAAATCGAAATGACAGATGTTTTTGGATTGAATTTTCGGTGTCACGTTTTCGCCCTATCCATTCCACCTTTTCGTTTCGTCCGTATCAAGTTTTCCCAGCGTCGGTATCAGGTTTTCTTTATGCCCGTATCAGCTTTTCGTTTTGCCCATCCCTTCCTTTTCATTTACCCATGTTTTCGGCCAACAAACCAAAAAGTTATGCCAACATTTATCATTCAATAAACTTCTTCATAAATCATTTCCTCGACCTTATCCACTGTCTTTAATCTAATTAAAAAATTTAATTATAATCATTTTAATTAATTATTCGCGTGAATTAACTTAACGCCATATTTTCCAAGGTTAATTGCATGGTTTTTCTGGTCTCAACTACCGGTCTTTCGGTTGTTTTTGAAATGTTTAGTAAATTCAATGTATTATTCATATTTGTTGTTCAGCAAAATCACAGATGTGCACATCCAGCCCATCAACTCACTAGCGACAACTAGTGAGCATATTCTACACTAAGTTTCCCCTCTACCCACGTCGACATTTTGCTTCCAAGAGGCAAAATGTTGTTGTTTCAGTCAAAATTACGTTTTGTCAGGTCACTTGGCTCCCGGAAAAGTTCAATTAATCCTCCACCAAGGTCTACAATTGTTTCCACGCATGAAACCATCGTTTGACACAAGCGATACACTTGCATTGCTTAACTAACAAGATAAACACTTAGACATATAAAGTTTCTATTTGGTTACCTTGCATTTATTTCCAATATTGGTTCGAGAATTTTATATCTTTGTTCTTCTGGCATGGTTTGAAATTGTGTCCGGATAAAATGGCGAGCAGCGCCCATTTCTTCTACAGTAACAACACATGGATGAGTTGAAAGTCGTTTAGTCGTCTGTAAATAAAGAAATAAAAATTAACAATCATGTTTTAAAAAAAAAAAAAAAAAACATTATTAAATTAAAAAGCGTTTTCCTTTGCCACAAACGAAATTACACCGTTCAAAACAATTAAATACAGTCAAATAGAAATGTAGTCATTATTTCCCGCAACAGCCGATAGACGGCACCATTAGAACCGAAAGCCAGATCGCTCTCACTACAAATTTAAAGTAAAGTCTTTTTCGCCTATTAAGGGTCGTAAAATTGAAGCAAAGTATTTCTTTTACAACCAGAATAAATCTACCAAAATTGACTGTGCTCGGCCCACTTTCAAATCATAATAAAAAGGCCATTACAACTCAACTAAACATTCACGAACTCAATAACGATTACACTCCTAACAAGATTTCTCTTATTATTTTTACCTTTACTACATGAACTTTACTTCCCAGTATATTTTTAAACCAATCTAACAATGCTTTCACATCTTCACTCGCTAATCCACCCGCAGATTCTGAAACAACATGAAATAATTGTATTTAATTACACGAGATTCCCAATAGAAAAAAAAATAAAATAAAAAACAATATATAAAAACCGTTTTTATTATCGGGGCTATCTTCCTTGTCTTGTCGCATTTCCTTCTCCACCGACATGAGCAATTTTTTATCGAACTCGCGCAAATGCAACAACACCAGTTCATCATACGGTTCATAACAAAACAACACTTCAACATGTTTTTCTTTGAGTGCTTCGAAATACGGCGATGTTTCTGCCAAGTGCCGACTAAAAAAAAAATATATATATATCTTATATATTTACGAATTATTAGATAAAGTTTGATAATATTTTCAAATTTGGAAAAACAATCTAGGAAACTGCAGTCGTGGCATATGTTGGAAGCTTCTCCATACTCTTATTACAGTGATTCATTTAGAATGCACACTTTTTCCCCAACTTATTACGCCACATTTGCATATTCAATCAACATTAGAGTACAGGCAAAGTGCATTGTGGGGGATTTACGAGGGATGGAGGGAAGACAATCTATTGTGTTGCCAAGATGAATTAAACTGGCACACAATGGGATTGAGGGGGAGAAAAAGCCAGAAGGGAGAAAACCCTAGGACAAAATTCAGCCAGTGAATTTGTCACTATAAAATCGAGGTTGCAAATTTGAATTGTAAAATCATGCGAGTTTATTGAAAACACTAAGCGTCTTGAGTCTCTCACCTCGGAGCTGCCAAATAGTAAATGGAACTTTGCCCATTCTTCATTCTGCTGATGTATTCTGGTAAACTCACTTTCTCGCCGCTTTGTTTTGCCGATGATTCAAACCGAATTAATTTTGCTATTTCCTCCTAAACAAACAAATAATAAACAACAATAATTAAAACCAATTAATTTAATAAAAAAAAAAAAAAAAAAATCACTTAAAAAAAAAAAAACGATTTACTGATTATGAGTCCTTCGTGACCGCTGTACGTAGGTTAAAGTACAGGTAAGACTGTTTATTCAAGACAAAGAGATTACATATATATTCGTGTGGGGATTAGCGAGGGCCAATCCCAGGTGAGGGATTATCCCCTGACTGTGCTAAAGTACGGTACGGGGCCCTAACGAGGGGGACAGGAAGTCACACTGATATATATATATATATAAAATTCAGTTTAAGAGATTTCAATTTTCATTTTAAGAATTTAAAAAAAAAAAAACAAAGTAGTGTTGCAAATTGGATAAGAAAAATCCATTTGGCAAATTGCCTCTTTGCGATTTTTTTTCCCACTAACAACAATCCACATTAAGAAGCTGACAAGAAGTTCAAATTGAAGTCTTCTGTAGGCTAAGTCCCCCTCCATTTAACCTCTAATGAAAACTGTGTAACAATCTTTAAAAAAAAAAAATTAAACCAATTTGATAATAACTTTGGATTTTTTTTCTTTCTCTCTCTCTCTCTCTCTCTCTTTCCAATAAACAAACTCATACCTTTTCTAATTGTTCACGGCCCATTACAATTCCTTCCTTGAGAAAAAGGCCGTAATCCTTGTAAAACTTGTCGTACGATTCTGGATCTTTTCTCGCTTGTTCATTTAAAAACCGCAAAAGTCTATTAGTCAATACAGTTCGTAATTTCCTATAAAATAAAAACAAAACAAAACAAAATTACAATTTATTATAAATAAAAATCGCACCTTTAAGTACTAAAAAAGAAAGAAAAAAAGAAAGGCATATTTTGACTCAATTTTATGATAGCAAATGCCCACCATAAGGTTATAGTCAGTAAGTCTCGAAAAATTATTCTATTTTTATTCGTAAGAACGCAAACAAACTTGGCCCAGGGGAGAAATTAATTTTCTTAGGAAGTCGCACACGCAACAAATACACATCGTGCACTGAATTCAACGGTTGTAGGTCCGTTATCACCAGTCTCAATCCAGAGAAGCGAAAAAAAAAGAGAAAGACAACCTCTAACCTCGAAAACTGACAACAACACAAAGAAAAGTACCGTAGTCATGACAACAACTGTCACCACAAATGCCTTTAGCATGGGCAAAGAAAGCTATTCCCTGTTTAAAACTGTTGACAGAGCGAAAAAGTTAGCACGCCAATAAAAAAAAAAAAAAAAAAAAAAATGCGATAGTAAAATTATAAAGTTACACACAATCGAATTTCCATTCAATCCGTTTGATCGTTGCCTCTTTTTACTGTAGATGAACAAACAAATTTCATTTCATGCGTTTTCGACCGGAAAAAACAAAAAACAAAATGTCATAGTGCAAAAGTTAAAATTTTTACTATTTCAAATTAAATTGATTTTATTGATTTATATTTTCTCGACTAGCGCAGTATGCACGGGCGATAAGTCGTTTGGAATAAAATGAAAATTTGTTTGTTGGCTAGAGGTTTCTTTAATGGCACTGTCAAGCTGCGTGTTGTTTGTAGCTGACAATTTCCAAGTGAAGAAAGAATAAGATTAAAGCAATGAAACGGGAAGAAGAAAAAAGATTTTATTTTCGAGCGTTTTCTTGCTAGAACCATCAACGATAATGTTCTGCACTCACCTGATGAGGGCACCGTCTTGAAGTAATTCGCGGCTCAAGTTAAGTGGAATGTCTTCACTATCAACAACTCCTAAGACATGAAAACAAGTTTCAGGAAAGCGCAATAAAGCTCAAAAACTCGGAATAAAATATGCAATAAAAATAAAACCGACTTAAAAACACAAACCTTTAGCAAATCTCAACCATTTAGGCAATACGTTTTCCACTTTGTTCTTGATGAGCACTTTTTTACAGTACAACGACACCCCGCCTTCGGTTTCCCTGCTCACTTCAAACAGACCTGGTTTTCCTTCGGGTATGTACAGTATGCACCTTATGTTAAGCGGTGCATCCGTTTTGTAATGCAGCCAGTATCTTGGTTGATCGAAAGCATTGCTCACAAATCGATAGAAATCTGTATGCATTTCTTTGCTGACATCTTTAGGGTCCATTAGCCACAAAGCCTAAATATTTCACAAATTCAAAAAACTTAGTTTAAGTAAACACATATTTAAAAAAATATATATATATATTTTTTTTACATGTAACAGTTGATTTAAAAAAATTTCTAGTGGCCTCAATTCTCTTATCTTCAGATTAAACTGTACTTGAGTATCAGCCACTGACCCAAGCCATTTAAAAATGCTATTAAAGCATATTACACTTCATTTGCTACTTATGTATCCGCAAATTATGTGTTAATAATGTTAGTGCAACGCCTCCAGACAATTAAAGAAAATTTTTGCTTCATAACTTGTATTTTTCTCGAACTTTAGCACCAGTAGACGCTTTATAAAAATTAGATTAGTTGGGGACATATTCAATAATAACTTATTAAACGTTTAATTTTTTAAAGATTACAAAACTTGTAGGCAAATACGGCAATGTTGCGGACGGGAAACACCAAAAGTCGCACTTGAATTGTAGTCGCATAGTCGCACACAATTTGGGACTATTACTCAGCAATTTCAAAAAATTTATGCTAAAATACATAGAAGACACTCTGTGTTTGTTTGGAATAAGAGTCGCAACTCTTAATTGCGGAAATACAGTATGTATATAATTTACACTGAGATGGTTGCACCAAATAAAGCCCTAACCTAGGCTAGCCTACATTAAGTCGGAATGATTTTGCCTACAAAATGATTAGGCTAATGCGTTCCCACGTAGCCAACAGCCAATCAACTGACCATGCGCACAGAATTGTGAGAAGTGTTCTGGACTAGCTTTGCCAGTTATCTAGTTCATACCACTGGCTTTGCACTATTTACTTCAAAACTTTATGAACTAGATCATTTTGGGCTACATGCATTCAGAACTAGATTCAAATGCTAGCAGTTGGCTGCGATTGGAGGTGCTCCACTGTATTCAGCGAAAATGTTTAGCTTAAGATTTCAATTTCTACTTGCTGCATTACCGTCAGGGAAGAATAACAAAATAACCATTTCATTTGTTTATGTTTTTCACAAAAAAATTCAATTGACTTAAATCACTTAAATTACTCGACTTTTCCTTCCAGCTTCGTAAAATTATGGTAACATGCGACATCTTGTGTTCGTTTTTGCAAATTACAAAACTTAATCAATAGAAAAGCTATCAAACGCACACACAATCAGGAAAACAGGACAAATAAAAAATAGGAATCATCAAAACCGACAGAGAAGCAAAAAGTACAATTTATTCTACACTAACCTGTAACACATTTGTTTGCTTTCCATTTAAGAAGATTGGACTCCCAACAAAATTGCTATACTTCTTAATAACATCTGCAAAAGAAGAAGAAGAAAAATCATTAAATGCCACAACCAAATAAACATGCAAAATTATACCGGATACCTTTAATCGCATCTTCATCACAAAAATTCAGACAGTCATTTTTCAAGTGCAGCACAATTTTAGTTCCTGCTTTTACACGTTCAGCTTCATGTATTTCATAACTGCCACTCCTTCATGACCACAGAAAAGAAAAAAAAAAAAAAAAAAAATCTATTTTATACACAAAACATTAAATAAACCCAAAATGACTTTTTCTTACCCGTCAGAAGCCCAACAATATCCTTTACTTCCTGGTTCATAGGATTTAGTGAACACTTCCACTTTATTTGCTACCATAAAAGCGGAGTAAAATCCAACTCCAAACTGTCCGATGATGTTACAATCCTGACCTGATTGGTTCTCTTGCAATTGTTTCAAAAACTCCTGTAAAAAGAAGCAGAAGAAAAGAAAAAAAAAATCAAACAAATAAAAAAGAAGAAAATCCAACTCCCTTAAATCCCGCATTAAAACAATAAAAAAAAAAAAAATTAAAAAAAATCTCTAAACTTTAATTAAAAAAATAAACCAAACAAAAAAAACAAAAAAAAAAAACACATATACATATTTATAAATGTCAAATGTCAAATGAATGTGACTAAAGAGAGCATAGCTAGCAAAGTCTCTCATCCGTTTCCCTTTAAAGTCAATTTATTTAATTGCAAGCAACAACAAAGTGAGAAAATTTAATTTAGTCAAATGTTACTCGTTTAAATCAAGTTGCAACTCAACCTTAAGTTGCTCGCAGCCAATGGGAGGGAAGGATCCTTAATATTGGTCCACTCTTGCCATTTTTCCATTTTTATCCAAAAAGATACTCTACATACAAACGAAACGTAGTAAGGTGAAAAATTTCATTAAGTGCTTTTCACGAGATTGTTATGGACCGACTTAATTCCTTATGCAGATTGCACCAGCACTCGGTCTCCATGCATCCAACTACAGCTCACTGCCCACAATTTATTGTGCCTTTACAGCAGCTTTACGAGATCATCTTTCAAATGAGATGAACAAAAACATCTGACCTAAAGGAATGCCAGCTCATTTAGCAAAAGCTTTTTAGCATTATTATTTTTTTCTTTTCTTTCAATTTCTTTATTTATTTAAAAATAAAAACACAAATAATCTTTATTTTGCACCGCAAACCAATGGGAGATTGCTGAACAAGGCAATAAATTGTCACACTTGATAAAAACAACATCAGATACAAGATGGCATCCAAAGTTGCACTCGAGAAGAAAATAGAGAAGTTAGTGCAGTCCCAGGTGAAGGGCGCCAAGTAATGCACCTTAAGATAAGGCCTAGGGGTGTAATGTGACTTTGGACCGTCATTATTCTTAATCCTCAAAGGAAGCCGTAAAAGGAGATCATTATCCAGAATGCATTACATTGCATTAAACACGAAAAAAGAAGTAAATAAATAAGTGAAATAAACAATCCCGCTTCAAATTTATGAAAAATGTCACGAAAATTAACTAGGAACGCAAACTTTGCTTGGAAATCACAAATTACTTTTTCTCCCCCTTCGTTCTGCTTGCAATGGAAAACTAATATATTAAAATGATAAAATCTCAACACAACATGGGATTTAAATTTCATTCTTCAACCAGAACCGAGTCAGACAGCTTAGAAAAAAAAATTTAAAAAAACTTTTATTTCTGCGCATTTGTTTTGCTAATTTCAATTTTCTAATTGGAAATTTGTCGCTTTATCGTTAATGATTTCAATAAAAAAAAAAAAAAAAAAATACGTCAATCTCAATGCGCATCTTCTTTGTGATATTAATACAGTA
This sequence comes from Strigamia crassipes, assembly GCA_034683725.1. Lineage (NCBI taxonomy): Eukaryota > Metazoa > Arthropoda > Chilopoda > Geophilomorpha > Linotaeniidae > Strigamia > Strigamia crassipes. The sequence goes on from JAQFXT010000108.1 coordinate 23,738, forward strand.
ATTTTAATGACATTAGTAGCGCTCTAAAACAACAAACAATTCATAAAAACAAAAATCATAGGTCTTTCGATCAAACGATCATCTTCAGTGGTCAAAACGTCATTAAAATTACTTTATTAATTAATGATTTCAAAGTTACAGCATAAATGACCTTGAAAACGACCTCTAAGGTCAACTCATAGAATTCGGTATACGCAATAATTACATCTGACACCATTTGCACGTGATTCCCAGGTATTTGAATATATATTTTTTTTTAATGTTAGAATTGCCATATAATTTCCTAGTAGATTGCTAAACAAAGTTTTGCTGCCATCTTTAATTATAAAGATAGTTGTTCCCATGGCTCGCACTTGGATTGAATCTCTCCTCAGGTACAAACTCAAGTATAATCCAATCAGTTAAGAAAGTGTTTACACGTGCAATTTTTCAATACTAGCTAGGCAGAAGAGATCCAGCCATAATTACATTAAATCATGCAATTAAACCAAGTAGATAATTCACTTGAGAGAAGTTTGTTAAGAAAAGGTCGTGCAGCCAACTGACATCTTACACCTTTCACCTTCAATGATCGTATAAAACTTCTGACTGAAGTGGACATACATTTTATGGCCACAAGGAAAATTTGAACACACTTACTTTTAGCATTCCCAAGTGGCATAACTTACAACTTATTGCAACTTTTCCAAACTTTCAATTCTTAAAAAAATTTTTATTCCCCAAAATGGTATTTTTTTTTTTTCAATTGTACTCATTTACAAAATAAAATTTCATGTAAATTTGTTGCAAAATATTAAAATTTGATCAAATTTGATTTCAAAAAAAAAAAAAAACATTTTACAAAATAAAAAATCCAAGTAAAACTATAAAAAAAAAAAGAAAAAGAAAAAAAAAGAAGCCAATTTGATAATCTTTGCACTGGGTTTTGGCTTCCACAAGGGGCAGGAAAATCGATTTTAACAAATGGTGTTCAGACAGACCATTACCTCCTAACCCGGCGTATGTTTTCTGCACTAGTGCTGGCGAGATAAAAATTCTTTTGGAGCCACAATAATTCCCTCAACACTTGAAAGAAACCTCGATTCCTGCTCTCAAATCACTTAACAAAACAAAAATAACAATAACAACACAAACCTCAAAAAATAAAATAAATAAAAAATAAATAAATAAATAAATAAATAAAAGTGTGTGCTTAAAAAACCACACGATAGAAGTCAAACTCCCCGACATAAAACCAAGAATAATAATAACCAAAAACTGAGAAATTATAACCAACAGCACAAAAATCACATAGAAAACTTTTATTTCCCATTCGTGACATCCCATTTCCATTCACAGCACCTTACACAATCTAAACATTAACCAATCATTCTATTTTCATGACCAAAACCTTAAAAAAAAATCCGTCGTGTCACATCTAGTTATGGCGATTTGTGCCTAGATAAAAGCAAGCCACAGCACTGCTCCAACCATTGCATCCTGCCTGAGCAATATAACCAGTTGCAAAAATGCAAACGCGTAATTTCATTTCGTTTTCTCTTTTATTTACATTAACATTTTCGTTTAACGCCGCGCTCGAACAAGAAATCACGTTCGAGGACCGTGACTACATGTTCGTCGCCGAAACGCATTCGTACCTAATGGCTAAAATTTTCTGCGCAAACCTAAACCAAACTCTCTTTAGCATGGAAAGCCCGGAAGAGAAAGAATACATCGCTGACAAATTGATGGTGGAAAGTAAGTACAAATGTTGACCACTCTTAAAACCAAAAAGAAAGCTTAAACAAACTAGCTTTTATTTATTTATTTATTTTAACAGCGTCACCAAATATGTTCCATTGGTGGGTCAACTTGGACGAATTCGCGCCCTGTGCGCCAGAACCGTGGTCCAGGATGACCAATGGGAAATGTGAGAAAATTGCAAACTGGTGCGCAAAACCAAAAACGAACAGAGATTGTGTAATATTCAAAACTCGTCCATTCGATTGCATGGAAGCCGTCAGGTGTTCCGATAAGAGCAGTTTTATTTGTGAAAATCTTATGCCACAACTGAACAAAGTTTTTAAACCTTCACCATCTCACCCAGAAAATAAACGCAAACAACGTGCAGCACCGAACGTGGCGAGTAAACCTTATCCGAAACAGCTACAAGTTGCCAATGAAACAATTGAAGAAAACTCAAACGCTGAAGATGAACCAAAAGCATACGGATATTGTGTCGAAATGAATGACTGTAAGTGTCATTCTGAACACTATAAAACCTGTGAGGAACATCTTGAAAAAATAAGAGAATCTATAAAAACAATTTTCACTTTTGCCTTTACTCAATGTCATGTTAAAAATTAACTAGAAATTATATAAGAATTGAAATAAAGGATCTATAGATAGCACTTGCAAACAATTTTTTTTTAATTTTTTGACCATTGGCTTTGAATATTCAAATATTCCGGCTATATCATGTTTTGATCAGAGAACCAGAGAACCACAGAAAATCATAACTTAACCATCCAATAACTAACAATCCACATCGCCATAGATCAAGATTCAATGATGACAACACCAGTGCCCAGTTCAGACCATAGACCTAAATACTGCGCACTCATAATGGCGCCCAAGCTAAATGAGTTGGAGAAATCGTTGAGGAAAAGTGACGTAACGAGCTGCTTCTCACTTCCCGTTTCATCATTCTTGCACTGAATTCAATTTTATTTTGTACCCACAATTCATGAGTGCGCTGTCCAGTATATTTAAGTCTATGTTCTTTTAGAAAGTCGAATTTCTTCCTAGTTTGTTTCAAGCCGTTCACAATTATGGAAATCAGTGACTTTTTGATTACTTTTGGCTACTTTCTTTTGGCATTTTTCGTGACAAAAGTCTAAAACTTGAACAAACGCACTTTTCAGCTTTAAATTAAAAACCAAAATATACAGAGTTGTAGACAATTAAATTGTGAACAAAACAAGCTTGGTTTCAAAATTTATCAAAGCCTTTTTGATATCAACCTAAATGGATTTAGAGTGAAGGCTCTGCCATCTATTTTTGTTCAAGTCATTCAACAGTGGCGCTAGTTCAAAATTTGTCATGTCACTAGTAGTTTTAGAGTTGTGATTGTGACGTCAAGCTTAAGAAGTCACTTCAACAACTTAAAATTGTAGAAAAGTTGCCATTTTGTTCCGAGTTGTAAAAAACCAGAACAAGTGTGAACACAAGTTTCTAAAAGTTGGATAGTTATGCAAAAAAAAAAACCGGGCATTATATAGCACAGTTTTCAGCAAATTCAATACTGTCACACGTCCCAGCCGTTCCAGAAACTTTAATTCATTTGAAAAAAAAGATGGCCTAAAACTAAATTTTTTCTGCACTAATTAATAATTAACTCCTACAATTTTTTTTTTTTAAAAAAAAACAACATTGCTTTCAATTTGATTACTAATAGCTCTAAAGTTAATTACTTGCCAGGTAAATCAAATAATCGTCCATCCATTTAATCAATCACGCTAATGGCAAACCTTAAAATTGTCAATTGTACATTATCAACTAAGTGATTAATAACAAACTCAACTCTCTTCAAATTTTACTCTTGTCATCGCTGAAGCCTGTAGAAGATCCACTACACAAATTCAATAAACAATTAACACAACAAAAGAGAATTAGCACTACTTGATGTCACAAGATGGCATTCTTGTGTCCAAAAACTCTTAGCACAATCTTTCAAAAAGCCCTATAAAAGTCGTAATATTTTTATCGTGCCACAAAGATCAACACGGAATTTTACACGAGACTCTCGCGTTAAATCTCGTTTTTCAATTTCGCATAGTCTTGACACAACGAGCAAGAATGCTCCTTTAGGACATTAGACATGCAGGCATCGTCAAAGAACCAGAGAATTAGAAAAACCACAGAAAACAGTCGAAGTGGACAACAGAACTTTAAATCAGACAAAGATGAGAAACAACTGAGATTCCCAGTAGGTCACTCAGGGCCGTTTTAAGACCTTCGTAAGCCCGAGGCACTTTTATTTCTAGAGGACTGTGTTTTTTACTCATTTTTATGCTAATTTCATCGTCTGCACGCACAAAAAAACAATTTATAAATCTTGAAAGTACTCGCAAATTGTAATGCCTCTGCAGGGCCGTTTTAAGACCTTCGTACGCCCTAAAATGTTCTTAGGCCCTAGGCACTGTGCCTAGTCGGCCTAGTGATTAAAGCGGCCCTGAGGTCACTAATCTAAGTACTAATCAGACTGAATGCTGCTTAACTTCGGTTAACCCAAATTGGAACACTGAGTTCGAATTTTACTTGCAGAAACATTGAAATTTGCAAACCAAAATAGTTCCAGTTTGAACATGTAGAAAGCTGCAAATTGTGACACAGCCATCACAAATTTAATACACAATTATTGATTGAACAAACCAAAATGTGTTTATTTTAAATATTTTTAATAATAATAAAAAATACAAAAAAATAAAACAAAAAAAAAAAAAAATTGTTCAAAAACAACAACTATCACATTTATTTATTTATTTATTTATTTATGTATTTATGTATTTATTTATTTATAGATAGATAACTCGGCTTATTGGATAGCTGCTGAAAAAATTGTGATAGACCCCAAACGTTATTGGGAATGGAAAACGAGCCTAGCTCAAAAAACCACTGGTGTGAGCAAGAACAAAACAATTCAGGCGCTGGTGATAGATGCGTTTTCATTTTAAATGAAGGAGCGGGACAATTTTGCATTCACGATGCTTCTTGCAAAGTAGATAGATGCTCTTATTGCCTTGGTAGAAGGATTGGGTAGTTTGCCAGTATCAGCCAGACGAATAAAATAAATCAATGTCTATGTTCAAATTATTGCACAAACAAAGTGAATGACTGATAACTAAGTAACGATATGGAATTTTTGATGTGCTAATTTAAAATCAAGAATGTGTTAATGTTGTAATTATTTTTAAAATCAACCAATCACAGTAAGCGCATTCACAAAGTCCTTTAAACTGGTTTAACAAGTAAATATAAAAAAAACTACAAATTATATTTTTTGATTTATTGGCATTACTATTTATTTCGCTAAGTTTAGCAATATTAAGCCTTGTAAATTATGCCTAATACTGAATTTAGCAAACACTAATTTAGGTTAGAATTACTGGAAAAGGTAATTTGCAATTTAGTAAGAAAGTGGTTGAAGAAAGAACACAATTCAGTATAATTAAAAATAGAAAGTGTCTGCTGACAGCCAAAAGTGCTTAGAAAAAGTACTCTAGTTTAAAATTTGTGCTTACAGAAGAGTTTTTCATGCACAAAGAGTCAATTGCCATGTCTAGAACAAGTCATTACAAGATAAGTGTAACCAAAAAATCAAATCCACAAAAACGTTCTAATAATCAACTGTAGATTATTGGATTTTATTTTCCAATAAAAAAAAATATATATATATATATTCTAGAAAAATATCAACTGAACTCGTATTGAGATAAAAGATTTCCACATCTTGATTTACAAAAGCAATTTGAGTAAATTCTATCGCTTTAACTTGAAAAAGTCAGCCACCTCGTATTGCAGAGGCTTATCTCCTCCTACAATTGGAAATGCTTTTTCCACCACATTTTCAGTACAATGTAATTGATAGGAATCAGAACCGTGCGAAAGGCAGCTATAGCTCCATGCTCTTCTGGCAATTAACTCAGCTTCTGCACATATTAATTATAATGTATTTTTGATGTAAATACTGCGCCATTGTGTGCTCAACATCTAAGTTATTAGCACTAATTGAATGCAAGCACACATTCTAGCCTAATGTAATTATTTTTTCAATCATCGGCATCAAAATCAATTTTTTTTAATTCATCAATCATTACCAAGTTGCAAAATAAATAAATAAATAAATAAAAAAATAAATAAATAAATAAATAAATAAATAAAACACGTTGAGGCGTCCAATACCTATATCGTAGCACTGCGGGCTTTTAGTCCGCATCTCAATGCTAAACCAATGGGAATAAAATCCTAGGTATTGGAAGGTTAAAGATGTGCTGACAAATCCAGCATTGTATTGACTTTTTACGAGTCAGGTGTTTAGTGCATCTTTTATGCTATACTTCCCGGAAAAATATTCAAACTTTACTGGTTTCCAAATAATAATTAAATCAACTCTCTTGTACTTAAATTCCTTCACAAACCTTCCATCTGCAACACTAACAATCACAATAAATCATCCACACCAAAAGAAAAATTGCTACTTCCAATAATACCATTTGTTTCCTACCATCTCCATGACTACACATCTACATTTTCCACCGTTGCAATACTACTGCATAATTAATGATACAAAAATAGATTTAATAGCTATAACTATTCAGTTAATCATTTATTAAAAGTCTCATTATGATTTCTCCATTCCAACAACAACAACAATAATAAATTTTATTTTATTTTAAATAAATATATTTTAAATAGAAATAAATAAAATGGCCTCATTGCACAAATGATGCACAAACAAAATGCTTAAACCAAGTCTCATATGCAGTCAACAAGTGCAATTTGTAGTCTGTCTTTTGCCACTTTGGACTCAAGCACAAACAATTTACAAGTGAATGAGGAGGCCATTTTATTGCAACCATACAATGACAACTTTTACAGCTGTTTTTGCAGTTTCCCCAACCGCCATTACATCCATATGCAGAGGGCCAATGAATTGCATTGGCCCTACACTTCAGACTTAAAGGGCAAAACACAAAGCTAAGCAATAAAATAAGATTCTGCTCACACAGAAAAAACCAAAAAAAAAAAAAAAAAAAAAGGAAAGAAAATAAAATCGATAATAGGTTTAACCATAATAGAACGAAATGAAAATTGAAATAAACACGACTAATAAAAAGCGGTTCAACATTTGCTTCTAATAAAAAAAAGAGTGCTGGTCATATTGATTATAGCTAAAACCATCTCTGCTACAAGTAATGATACAATGACAACTTGCACTTTCCATCCCTAGAGGGAGTTAGTTTGCTGTTGTTAGGTTTCTGTTGTATCAAATCCCATTTTACTTTCTCGCTGGTGATAAATTCACGCATCACAGAACTCAAATAAGAAAAGAAAGAGCAAAAGATGGAAGGGCTCATGTGATTGTGTCACTATCATATCTAATGATAAATGACATCACAAAGTCCACTGAGAGGGCAACTCGATACTAAAGCAGAACCCATTAGGCTGCCATTTTGATTTCTTTTCATTTTCAATTTTTATTTTTTTTATTTCCATTTTTTTTCAAATTTTAAATTGCAAAAATAAATAAAAACAATTTTTTTTTTTTTTTAAAGAAATAAAACAAAAAATGTTTCTAATTTATGGCTTATCATTTCATTTCCTGTCTAAACTCCATTCCCATTGGTTGAATTTTAAGGTGTTGTTGTAAACTCGTTTTTTTTTTTTTTTTTTTTTTTTTACTTTTCGTCGTGACTCCACTTTTTAGCATTTTTCCCCTCTTCCCTTTAAATGCTATTAACATCGTCTAAATGATGATTAAGGCAACAAATTTATCACGTGATGTGAATACGAATCAACAATTAATCAATAAAGCACAACTCATTTTTTTTCTACTTTACAAACTCATTATTCATTCGAAATTCATTCTCGTGGACAATTTTTTTCGCCCTTAAAAAAAAAAAAAACCCCAAAAAAACCCCCAAAAAAAAAAAAAAAAAAAAAAATATTTATTTTCATAATTTCTCAATCTTCCTAAGAAAACTTCTTTAAAAAATGAGGCCAAGGTCCATTTTAAAAACTACTAAACATATCAAAAAATAGACAACCGTCAATCACTGAATATCCTTGCAGATGCAATTTAACCAATTTTGCATAAATTAAACCATCAGTCTCTTATTTTTACCATCAGTCTCAATTTCCATTCTCTAATTTCCAAATTAATTTTTTTCAACCAGTTAATTAGGCCATTCAAATTCCATCTGCGTCCTTATTCAGATGTATTGCCTCCTCCTACACCAAAAAACAATAAATATTTTCAACTCCAGTTCCCAAAGCACAAACAAAATCAAAAAAAAAAAAAAAAAAAACATAAATGGCTATGCAAATCCATTTGAAATATTACATTTCCAAACTCAAGCTAGAATTAAACATTGAGACCATTACCCATTCAAATTATTTAGCTTTTAACATTAAATGAATATGAATACATAATCATCGCAACAATCAAACGCGAGACGACATAGTGTGACAAAACCACCAAAAATAAATTAATCAATAAATTAAACTTTTGATTTACGACCAGATCGGTGAAAAATTTGCTCAAGAATAAATCAAATCCCTAACATCCTTTTCAACAATCTAACGCCATCTTGAGGCAAACCGTCACTCGCATCAACAAAACAAAAACGCAAAAATCTCAAGTACTGAATTAATGCGCTGCAATTAGGATAACAGGTAAGTCACGTGACAGGCACAGCAGGGAACAGGAAAAAGAAAGGGTCAAAAAACTTATCCAAACAGCTTTTTGCCCTCCAAACAAACAAATCTGAAAAATATATTTTCAAAGATAAAAAAATAAAAATAATAAAAAAATAAAAAATAAAACCGCCATGTTTTCTAGGACACTCAATTTCCACGAGTAAAAAAACTGCAGAATAAATCATAATAAATTACAGATTTCATTTTTATTCATCTCGAAATAATAGAAGATGAACAGAGAACAAGAAACTCATTAGAGTCATTCAATTTTTTCCCCTTGGTCTTGGTCTTTAGGGGTGTTGTAAATCATTGAGGACATATCATAAACAAAGAAACTCGCAGTCTATTTCAAGCACAGTCCAAAGAGAGAGAAAGAAAGAGAAAAAATCTCTTCTTTAACGCTTTAAATTGGGTAAGAAAAAAAATCCCACTCAGTACTTCGACCTTCAACCTTCGCTTTGCTTCATATCTACATACAAAACATGCAAATTCCCTACCTTAGAACCGGACCGGGCGATGACCCCTAAATTTTGGATGAGCCCCTCCTTCGACATTCCGACGCCAGAATCCTGAAAATGAGGGGGGGAAATGATGAAAAATATGGCGACATCAACATCAGGAATGGAAAGGGTTATGTGAAGGAAGGAAAAAAATAATAGTGCAGGTCGCAGGGTCGGTGGGATAAAAAAACATCATGGAGGCCAAAGTGCGCGATCGAACGCATTTATCAGCCCAATAAAGCCTATCATAGGATTTGTGATATATAAAAATGAAATGGATAAATGATTAATGGCGACTTGTCTTTTTCCGAACAAAATCTGTATTTAAAGTTTCCAACAAAAAAATATCTAATAAATTAAGAAAAAGGAATTTTTTTTCTTTTTTTTCCCTTCTTGCTTTTCCATCTTTCTGTAGTTGATTTAAAATTATGAGGGTTTGTATGCGCTGATTGTTTCATTTCGTAAATTGATTAAAGAGCTTAAAGAGCAATTTCAATGTTGCAATGGAAATTTTTCTCAGAAGGAAGTGTGCAACAGATTTCCATGAGATATTCCTAAATGGGGAACTGCGCAGGTTGAACGGCACAATTTACATTTCATTTTGGAAATATTCGATGAACGAGTTAATTTTTTTTTCTTTTGTTTTAAATAAGTAAAGTTTAAATTGGTGGTTAATTATAAACAAATTTTTACGAGCGTTTATGATTACAGTCGTTAGAAGTGGCCTAAAACTTGATAACCCGTGATAGGGGCTTCATTCATGAGTGTAGTGTTACGATCTGGGTATGTATTCTAAGTGACTCAAACCTCATTCCCGCAAATTCCCCGTTAAGTAAACGTTGTACCTTGCACCACATTAACAGGAAAGGGTTTTTTTTTTCTTCCTTTCTTTTTATTTGAGAGGGAACAAAGACAAACAATGTATCAAATTAGAGGACATAACCTCAGGATGTGCAATAAACTTTCACTTTTGATAAAGGAATAACGCAGAAATTAACACTAGGGCTGGGTGAAAGAATACGATTCCAAATCCAATTTTTTTGAATTTATTTCATTATTTATTTTAAATAAAAATTAATTTCGTTTTCTATTATTCTCAGTATGTGTATTCGATGTTTCTGGATGCATTCATAAACTAATTTCGACTAAACAGCATTTTAAACTGCTTGTCTCGATCTAACTCAAAAAATGGCGGCCGATTTAGTCTGTTTTCAGCGAGCAAGCGCACGATATATAAACAACAAAACACGTTTAACTGCAAGTTAAACACGACTTTATGAATGTGCCTAGTGTTTCTATAAACAGATTGGACACCAAAAACAGCCACAAACCTTCATAAAAAAATACGGGAACCAAACTCGAGTGGTTTATGTAACCTGGTTTTGTTTTTACGGTACATTAAATTATTTGTGTTTGTCTTCTGTTTCTGCTGTTTATAGAAACACCAAAAACAATAAAAACACAAACTTTGAATGCACCTAATGTCTGTTATTACGGAAATTGAAATATTGGGAAATATAAGTCGAAACAATTTCAGCTGCAGCTATTGGTCAAGCTTCCGCAAAGTCATCGTCATATGATTACGAGTTGGATTTACCGGAATATTTACTTGCGCAATGGATGGGGTTTTGGGCTTTTGGATTACGAAAACTCGCAATTTCACAAGTCTAGTTAACTTTAGCCATAGAAATGTAGCAATGTTCATTTGAATAAATGCCTTTTCATTTCAAATTCCTTACCTGGATGGTAAATGTCTTGCTTAACTTGTCAACGTTGATTTCTATATTTAGATTTCTGGTTATATCTTCCACCTTATCGTTCTGGGTAAGCAAAAGAAAACGCAATTTCTCCAATGCGTCGCTTGAATTTGAGATCAATTCCCGAATGAACACCTGCAATAATAAGCAAATAAATTAAAATTACCCAAAAAAAAAAATCTAAAAAATCAAATCCATAAATAAATTAAAATTTCCCATCATCCTAAAAAAAAAAATTTCTTTTCGCTCAAACAGCTCAGAAAATTACTTAAAAATCATATAAAACGATTAAAAAAAATTTAAAAAAAATCTGTAACTAAATTACAATTTAATGTTGATTAATGTTGTTTAGAAAAGTGAAATGCAATGGCCATAATTCATGTCGGGTCATGTTAATTTGTAATTGCTGATTTATGAAATAGATGAAAACAACAGATGCGCAACTAATTACAAGCAAAACGCAACACACTGAACACAAAATAACTGCTACAAACTTCCATTCAACTATAAAACCTGATGCCTCGTTACAGGGTGCTTACAACCGAGTAAACACGTTTTCTCTCCCAACTTTTCTGATGCATAAAAAATAAAAGCTACATCAACAAATCGATAGACCGACGTGAAACAAAAAAATGTTTAAAACCCCGATATATTTGAATCTGATAACCAAACAAAAAAAAATGACAATTTAATAAATAGTTTATTGACCCCCAACAAGGAAAACAATATACCACCTTAATGCTAGTAATAAACAGCTTTTATTCCATAAAAATCTTTTTCTGTTCCTTCAAATTTTCTTTCCCAGACAAAGTTAAGACATTACGTTACTTAATGTGATAACTGACATCACAAATTTCAAACACCATGTTTCTTACTTTATACATTAAAAATAAAAAAAAAAAATAAAAAATTCCAACCCGTGCAAGAAGGATGAAAAAAAAGAAGGAAATACATGTGTGTCTTAATAAAAGGTGAAAGCGTAAAAGACCAAATCGAAAATCGAAACTCTAGCAAAAACCATCTTACAATTGATAAAAAAAACAACTAAAACATAGAAAATTAAAATTAAAAATAAACACAAAATAAATAAATCAAGCTAACAAATTGAAAAATGCAATGACAAACACTTCCAAGTCAGAACAAGCAAATTAAAACCATCATCAACATTTATAACGTATCTAAAAATTGAACATTCATCAAGTAAAGCGAGGGGGGGGAAAAAAAAAAAGAAAAAAAAAAAAAGGTCTTGGCAAATTGATGCTTCATTTTCATTATGCTAATCCTTTGTCAATGACAGATGGCAGCCAGTAAAATAAGATAACGGAAATAAAAACTAAATGGTTCACTAGTCAATTTTTTTGGTAGACCAAATCCATTTGGATTTTTTTTTAATTTCGCACAAGCAAAACTTGATTTCATTCATTTAATTCGGTAAATAATTAGAAATTCGAGTGCATACCTGAAAATATTTTTAAAAAGCATTAAAGAGAAGTGAAATTACTGAACTGAGTTGGTATGAATGGAATTTATGAGGTTAGAGATGATTTGTTTATAGTTTTCTGTCGCCGCATTGCATTAGCCAAGTGTGGCCTCGAGCTGGGCTTCCTAATTTATGGAGGCCCGGCTCATTCTACCACGTAATATTAATGGCCATCTGCATTAGCTCAATTTTCTCGCCCTGTTCTGCAAACCAAATGGACCGTAACTGCAGTTTAAATTTACTTAACTAAGATTGACAACACCATTTTCACCCTTATTAACCATATAAAAATTAATGTTTAACTATTAAGAAAATTTAATGGAAGATATAAGATTCAACTAGCTATCGCCGTGTCTTCCAAATGATTCGTTCGCTCTCTATCAATGTCAAATGGCATCAAAATGGCCACCATTCTCCCCACTCTAACTTTATTTCTAACTATAACTCATCCCATTTCTTATTAATCTCCCCACTCAATTGAATTTTCCGAGCGAAATTGGCTAACATTAACCATTTTTCAACCATACAAACAACAACAATAAAAATGAAAAAAAGAGAAAGTAATACGAGTCTGTTGTTTGCAGATAATTTTGATATAGTACTGCTGCAGAAACATTAATAATGAATCGATACGAAGGAAGAAAACTTACGAGCACACTAACAGTTTTAATTATTCACCACTAGGGTTTTTTTTTCTTTCACTAAAACATCATTTAATCGTCTTTTTTATATTCTTTTTTCATGTACAAACACTATTTCCTTCTAACCCTGTCTAACAATGATTACACCACCATTTAACCTACCTCTTTCTCGGAGTACAAAGATTTTGCAACTATCTCAAGCAACATTCTGGTTTCAGCTTGAAATTCGTGTTTGTCACTTGACCCTGCGAATTTAATACAAAAAAAAAAATTAAAAAAATTAAAAAAATTAAAAAATTAAAATTCAATAAAATTTTAATCACTATAAATTTAACAAATTTACCAATGACTTTTTCACCACCCGTTGAGTCTTTGGAGATTTCATCAGTTTCAGGTTGGGCGGTTGATAAAAGGTGACATGGAAATCTGTGAGGATGACCACGGCCCACCAATTGAGCTCTGTCGCCATGGCAACCAGACACAGCGAGACCCGGTAACCCTGCAATGAGAAAATCAATAATGTGTAATTAACAATATACAGCAGGAGTCATTAACAACGCCAACTCGTGTACAAAACAGTGAAATAACACTACCAATTAACTGTGCATAACAAAAAAATATATAATAAAATTATAATCCCCATTGAAAAACGAGAAATAACACACTTTATTACACATTAAATCGACCAATATTAAAGCAAAACAACACGGATTTCAGCCCACAAGACGCAATAGAATTTAATTAACAATTTCACTTTTTGCTTTTTCAATCTGGCGGCCGCTGCAAGTCAACCTTTGGCCGCACGAAAAACTAACCACCGTCACTCTAAAAACACAACAACAAAAAAAATTCCAACATCTTTTACTTTTTTTTTGAAAATGTAAAATACTAAGCCCCCCCACACAGTATCAAATTGTAAGATCAACAGCCGAGCAACAAATCCGATAATACGATTGTTTAACCCGAGAAAAAGATTAAGCTATGGCATTGTGGGATTTCGTAAATCACCCATTACAGCTGTACTGTCTAGTACTTTTAATCCCCTGCTCTATCTCAGGGTATTTAATACCAGATCTGCGCGAATTCAATTCAATTGGTGAAAATCGAATTTCTCACACTATTTTCCACTTGGAAAAAAAAAAAAAAAAAAAAAAAAAAAAAAAAAAAAAAAAAAAAAAAAGATTAAGAAACAAATCCCTAAGGTGTTGCGTGCACTGGGGGAGAAAAAAATGTTGGCTCGAGTGCCAGCGAAATGAGAACGAATTTAGCATCCTTTAATACTTGAAACTTCCTTCAAGGTCGAAGGCAACGGCCGCGCAACATCCTTGTACTGTGAGTCATAAGCAGTAGCTAAAGGAAGTTGATGACACCAGACTTTTATATGATAAACATCTGTCAGTTCTCGAGAAGAGCCCACAAATTTGAAAGTTATGTTTACATGTTCATTATGTGACAACTTTTGTTTCAATTTTTTTTTTGTTGTTTGGGTGGGGAGTTGAATACTGACCTTTGTTTTGATAAATGTCTTGAATTTTTTTATTCTCGTTGTCGAGTGAGTGTAAACAGCTGTTGTCTTTATCTGAGTACTCCAATGAGAATGTCTTGCATTCATCCATAGGACTTGTTTGCACACTACTGTCTCTCTTTCCCGCTTCACTCAATGGTTCGAGTGTTCCCAAAGTTTTGGGTATCTCTGCAGAGTGCCTATGACATACGTCGCACCTCACATTAGTTTTCGATGAGTTGAGAGTTTCATCTTTTGAAGACGAGGAATTATTCGATGTTGCACGAGTTTCTTGTGATGTGGAATGGTGCGTTTGAGGAGATTCTTCCGACTCGTCAACAGCGTCTGTTTGGACCGCATGATTACACACATTCGGTCGAAAAACTAAGTCGCACCGAATCCTATCTATGCCCTTCTCGACACCGACTAGCATGTTTTGCAGTTGGGCTGCCCATTGGTCATCTGAGGCTGAGTCCAGTTGGAGGGAATGGAACCAATCCATTGTGAAGATATTGGCAAATTCTTGATTTGCTATCACTTTCTCGTTAATTCCAGTGCACCTAGTGCGGTACTTGAGAACCAGCTGAACACCGACAGCTGCGTGGGTGGCGCGAACGCACAAATAGAAATCGCCATGTTTCACAAGACTCGAGTCCGCTTCCCCTAAATGGACAAGAAGTCGGTTTTGGTAGCACAAAGGCCAACCATGGTGTGATGCAAATTTGGTACCAACCGCTGCTTTCTGTAATTAAAAAAAAAAATACACAAGATTTATTAGCGATATAAAAATCCAATTTAATTTTTTATTCCCAATCTGGAAATTCAAATTCATAATAAATTCATTAAAAAAAATGCAATTTTTAATTTTTTTTTTTAGGTTATGTTTATTTTTTGAGTTGTAATGGGAAAGGAAAATCGTGTTTGAAACTGTAAAAACAACAAGTTCGTAGATGTTTTCGGA
The DNA here is from genome assembly GCA_034683725.1 of Strigamia crassipes. Classification (NCBI taxonomy): domain Eukaryota; kingdom Metazoa; phylum Arthropoda; class Chilopoda; order Geophilomorpha; family Linotaeniidae; genus Strigamia; species Strigamia crassipes. The sequence continues at coordinate 39,041 of JAQFXT010000108.1, forward strand.
ATTGGTGGGTTTTGGGAGGTAAACAGTCATATTCCAGAACGAGTCACGATTTCTCGAGCATGGATAAAGAAAAGTTTAGCCTGAAAAAATTCTCCAAATCACGCTCTGCACGAGAATTTTCATAATTAAGATGCAGATGGCGTTCTTTGGAGTCGTGTTGAGAAAGACACGGGTAAATTAGATTCCTCACTAACAAGAAACGAAAGAATTAATAAAAAGTACCAATGCCCCAGTGAATCCGTGAATATATTAGAAGGTCATGACGAAGGGGTTGAGTTTTACATCACTCTTTCCTTTATAGTTTAATTTTAGATCGATGCAGGTGCGAGCAAGGTCGTGGATCTGTTATCTATAAAAATTATTTTCCGTCCTGCTGGTTCTGTTTTTTCTTCGTCTGTGGTTGAATTGGAAACAAACACAGTTGCATGAATCACTCAGGAAATTAAAGCCACAATCATCCACCTCCGTTTATGAATGTGCAATTTTTAATGGCAAATGAAATAATAAATGTAATTTTAGCTATTTTTTAATCCCTTTGAAGAGCGGACGAAGCTCTTTGTTTCTTAAAACAGTCAATAACCCTGCTAGACAATTATAATGAATGCTGAATGCATCTTTTGGAACGAATTCGTGCAGACATTAGAAAGAGAGTGGAGGGGAATAAAGGAAACTGCTAAGAGGAAGTCGGGGACAAAAAAATCCTACATAAAATGATTACGTAAAACTGTTAACAAGTAGAAAAATAAAGGGAAAGGAAAAAAAAAAAAACAAGGGGAAGACAAAAAGATTTTGAATTTTCATGAAAACTCCTCGTTTTATGAACAAAATAAAATAATTTTTATTTGGGTGGAGCAGAAAAGAGTGGGAGTTCGCACACTGTTCGTATCCCATGACTAATTTCTCATGGTGAAAGGAAGTTTCTCTTTTTGTCATACTCGGTGCCACATGATCCGTTTAAATAAATCTAACTACAAGGATCAATAACATGCAGGTGTATATTTTATAAATAAAAAAATAAAATATTCTCACCAAAATTGTTGATCAGTTTGCATAATTTACACTTAAAACGAGCGATACCGGTTTTTGTTGTATCGAAGTGTATCCCTGAGTTATAAAAACCCGACTAGAATAGTCTATTCCGTGACTACAGGAGAATCTGCTGCCACTAGGAGCAGGGTCAGATCTCGCTCGAGCACGATTGGTTGATAGTTTGCTGGAAGATAATTGAAGGACTGGGAGGAGATGCAGAGAGAAGGAGTCCTTGATCCATAACACGAAAAATAAAATAAAAACTAAACAGGCAATCAACTCGATCGAAGTTCTTTAAGCGGATCAACTCTTTGGAAAAGTTTAAACGAAAGTTTTAATTGAAATACCACGAATATTAACTGTAAACTTGATGTAAAGTTTTTAATTCACGTTTAATTTGCTGATTAAATAATTGGTAATGAGTCAGGAGTCAGGACGGGTTCGTACGATTACATCTTGTCGGAACTTGTGGTTTAGTTTCCCCTCCCACTCCCACGAATTCCCCCTGTGTGTCTTGGAAAAAAATCCTTAGTCATAGGGAGATTAAGACTCGCAGATATTTCACTGCTTGAACGTGTCGTTTCTCGCATGGGGTTAAAGGTTGGCTAGTAAAAGCAAATCAAGGGAGGGATTTATGAATGAAGTAATGGGAGGGCAAAAGGGGAAAGTAAATCCAATTGCTGGCCATCCATATCTGTGTGGGAAATACATGTTTCTGTATTATTATTACTAATTTAATCCATCTGACCCACTTTTCACGTTGAGATTTTTAATTTTAGCAGGGTATACTTCGTAAACAACAAATCAGGTTCTAAGCTTTCATATCTGGCAAAAGGGTTTGTTATTATTGATTTATCAAATTTTACTTGAGGTTGACAGGTGTATTGTTTCACCTGCTAAACATTGTGTTTAAGGAACATGATGAGTGGTTTGTAGTCTGTCTTTTTGTAAGGAGGAACTAAATTCGATCATTCACACTTTGATCATTTTGAAACAGCTGAATTTGCCCTATTTCTTCTATTATGCAGGTGTTAGTTGAAAAGAATATTACAACATTAAAAATACTTTTAAAAAAAATAAAATAATGAATAATTTTATTTATTATGGGTCTTAAATTTAAATTTGATTTTAAAAATGATAATAAAAAAATTATAATTGAAGACGAAATAAAAGAAACATCTGAAGTCGATGGCATCGTGCTTGTTGGTATTAGAGCATGAAACTGGCTCACTCTTTCTCCAGTCATATCTTTCAATTAATTTTTTTTTTTTTAGTGTTTATTTAAACAAGACGTTCAGTTTTGAGCGAGTTAAAAATAAATTCAATTGACGTTACAATTTTCTTTAATTGTTTATTTAAAAAGCATAGAATTTGTAACCTTCGGAAGAGATAGAGATGGGTGAGATTAGAGTCATTTTAGTTTGCAGATTGAGAAATAAACATTCTGGGTTACGTCTTAGGTATATTTTTGGAAAAGTGATTTTTTTTCCTTCTCCTTTTATTTCTTAAACTTTAGCGTAATCGATTCTGATTGTTTCACTAGAATACAAATGTCTTCATTTGAACATTTCTACATTTACTTGCTAAGTGGAAAAGAGATTTTATCACTGAAATGTTTTAAAATTATTCAACTTTTTATCCTTCCACATTATTTTCTGAATCTATTTTCATACAATGGAATTATATGAATTAGAAATTGGCGATTCTTGTATAATTTAAGCAATCGACGATTTACATGACAAAAACAGTTTGGATTACAATGAATTAAAATGATTAAATTTGGGATACTTAAATGTTATTCCCGGAAGGCGGGCAGTAACCTGTTTGATTTCAACTATAAATCATGAAAATCACAATGAAATGATTTTTGGACACATTATAACACCCACTTTGTCCTAATACACAAAAAAATATAATTAAAAATATTCGATAACCCTATTTTTTCTCTTCATTGTATCATTTATTTGGTATAATGGAAATGGGAGTCAATAAATTGAGGTTATTTTTTGTATGGAAATGATGTTATGGGTACAGGAAAATTAATTGTTAAACTGATTTATTTATTTTTTTTACTACAGTATTCGTATTTTCTTTAATAAAATTATTAGCTCTGACAGGGATTTTAATTGATTGCATCAGTATATAGTAGAAAAATGTAAAAATTGAATGTCAAGGTCCTTTGCACTGTGATTAGGCTAGAGAATATTTTGTACCATTTAAGTTTCATCACTTAGCTGTGTCAAGATATGAAAAAAAATTGTTCATTTGGTATATATCTCCACCCTTTTCCACTTTTCTATACTATGCAATTACTTTGCCCTTGATGTAAGATGGTGGCACCAAAAAAATCATAAATAATCTTAATTTAAAGACAAAGTAAGCCATGTAGAACGGTCGTATGTACAAAACGTTGCATAAAAAAACAACTTAAGATTTTTGAACTAAAGAAAAAAAGTTATATTAAAACATGATTTAAGGGTTTTGATTTTGAACTCCTTTCCTTCCACATAAATCCAGAAAAATTGATGGAATTCCATTTTACATTTTTTTCTCAATTTAGAAATTTAAAAATATTAGAATGTTTTAAACTTCTATTTGCTTATCTAGACCTTAATAAATGTTCATTGGATTCGGCTAAATCGAACCATTTCCAATTTAAAATGCTTTGCCTTTTCAAGAACCCTTTGAAACCAAAACCAGTTTCACGTGACTACAAATCACTCGCTGAGCGAATTATCCAGATTTAAAAATCCTGTTAAATATTCGTGTACACTGACCTTGAAACCAACAATTTTTATGTTTACATTTTTTTGCTTTATCTCAGTGACCTTACACTAGTTAAATATCAACAAACAACATATATTTTGGTGACCCACAGTTGACATACACATGATCACATGACCTTTTTATACAAATAGCTAGAAACTAACACATTAATGGACTTGAAAACTCGTAACTTTTTTCTTTGCCTTCCCATGGGATTTGAATTCTTTGAATCATTTCATGCAAGATTTTAATCGCCCTTGAAAAATCAAAGAAATGGTAATAAAATTGGTGAAAAACAGCGATATTTTAATTGCAAGGATTGTAGGAGGAGAAAAATGAGCATTAATCAATAATTTCTAATTCAAAATCTCGCATTAGATCAAAATATGTACACCTGAAGGATTCTTTAGTGACACTTACCCGGTTTATATCCAGGTCATTACAAGTTTACGACGTGTATTTGATAGGACAAATGTGTTCCAAGTTGGTGACCTATGTTGTAGGATGTTTGCAAACAGGACTTGGTTGAAAGGCTGACTGCAATTCGTTTGCATGAATAGCGTATGGGAATAATCAGTAATTGACCCACCCACGCCTTAACTGTGCTCAGAAGGGCGACCGGTCGATTTTGCTAGAGGCTAAAAATTTAGTTTTATAGAATTTTTCGACAAAGGCGAGTGATGAACGTTAGGTTTACATGTGTAAAATAAATCAAAGGTGTGGTTGTTTTAGGGTAAGGTGAAGCGGTTGCTTTTATTTATTTTTTATGAATTTATTTTTTGTTTTGCTTTGGTTTGTTAGTTGTAAAGAAAAAAAAATTAATGGATGTCTGAAATTGTTTTTAAGATAAGATCAAAACGTGGTTTAAGTAATGGATAAATTTCGAGTTGGATTCCACGTCTGGTTTTATTTTTATTGGGGGAGTTGATAGAAGTTTAATTATTTTATAGCTGAATGGAGATCGGAATTGTTGAGTGTTGGAACTTGAATGGGAATCAAATTTTTAACATTTTCGAAAACACTTATTCTGATTAAACAAATTGGAAAAGGAGAAGTTGAAATGAAATTCTGCCTACAATTTATCCCAAGATTATTATTATTTATTTTTTAATTTAAAAAATTTTTTAATTTAATTTTTTTTTTTTTTGTTTATATTAAATTGATGTTTCAATTACAAGTTCGGTGTTGTCGAGATGAAGGCGCTGCTGGCTTTTTGTTTTTCTTTGAACAGTGACTCATGTGAAACAAAATACTCAATGAGGAAGTCGAATATTACAACGAGACATTTTTAATTTTTTTTTTTAAATATTATAATATATAAAATCTCAACCCCTATGTGCAAGTGTCCTCACAGGCCCACTGAGGATTCTGAAGATATGAATTACAGGTGGGCCACATAATGAAAGGTATTTACAACTTGGGTTTATATATATTAAATAAAACAACAACAAAAAAATCGCTGTGGGAATTTGTGTAAAAAAAAAATCTTTTTTCCTTTTCTCATCTTTTAGAATTGTTAATTCAAAATTTAATCTACAGTGAACTCGAAAGGAATTTTAAATGGCGGTATTTTTATCTCTGTAAGTGGACAATACTTTGGCCAGTCCTCTGAGCTTTTTTGCAAAGTGCAAAAGTCTCTCTCACATGCTACTGATAAAACCAGTGTGAACAACAAAATTCATTGCAGATAGGGACGCTTAATGTAAACCAAAACAGCTTTTAAATCATTTAATTGCCACTAAAAACTTTCTTCATCATAAATGAATAACAAGCACCAAAAAAGAAAACAAATCACTCCGACTAATTACCACCACCTCCCGCCTTCCCCTGCAACTATATAAATCACAGTAGGGCTTTGCTAACCCCATACAACATTTTCTACACGTAAAACCTATTTTAAGGACAGTTTTAAGGCTACAAAATAGTTTTCATTACCATGGTGAGGGACCACCCACTTTATAAGTACTTGTACCTATTATCTAATAGAAACCCCTTATTCTCGTGTTGCAAAACACTCCATATTGGGAAAGGTGTCAATGGAATATTTCTAAGCACTGTAATTAAACACTTGGAAATGGGAGCAGAATCTTGTTCCTTCCTGGCCTTAATTTGCGCCGAGTGTGTTGGAATTCAATTACACGTGTTTGCACACGTTCAAACTTTGTTCCAAGTTGGATTAAAGTCGTCGATTTCTTTTCCCCATTAATAAGAAACGCCATTGGCACTTACTCACCTCTTGGTGCAAACTTGTCCAAGGTCTTTTAGTAATAATATAGCGAAAACATGTATTTGTATCCCAATATCCCAGCTGTCTGCGGCCGTTAGAAGTGGAAAAGTGGATTTGAGCAGCTGCTCTGCGCTCTATAGACTGTGATGCGTGGGATTGATGCCTTCCTCGCTTTCATGTGCTGTGTGTGTGGCTGCTGGCACAACAACACACCTGGTCGAGTTCAAGTTACTACCTGGCAGACGGGAGGAGAAGAGTGGAAGAGAAAGACGAGGAGGCGGTTTGCGAGCCGTTTTGCTTGGAGAGGCCGCTCTAACGTGAGTCATCGCTCGGACCCTAGTCATTGCACAGGCCACACGCCTCTCTAGTTTCAAAGAATCTCCACAGGGAGGCGGCACTTTCTCCCAAGAGGTGGTTTTTTGAGCTGTTTGAATGTGAGGGTGAATGTGAGGGTGAATGGGAAAAATCAAAAATTTACAAGGGCTCTTTATTTATTGACTAGAAACACCACATGGTCGAGTTTTTTTGTTTCTTACTAATGAATAGAAACAGTAGAGGTTTAAATGTTAATGTTATGCTAGTTTAAAACTTGTTTTCTTTTTTTTTTTGTGGTAGATTCAATTTGAATGTATTTACTATTTAGATTACGCGGAAATGAGGTGAGAAAACGACCTGTGCTCTTCATCAGAAGCGCACAGGGGGTGTTGCAATTTGGATTTGGGCGCACAAGTTGTTTTCAATCGATTCCACATGTAAATTAGTGTTTAGGATTTATTTTATTTTATTTCACCGCTTTAAAATTGTATTTTTTTTGAATTTTTATTTTTAAAAAAAATTAATTAGAATTGCCAATTATCCACTTAGGATTGTGTTAAACCAATTATTTAGCAATTATATAATTATTCATTTGTTTTTCGATATTGTTTAGTTTTTTTTATTGTTCAAGCGATGACGTGTTCTTGTTCACACTTGAAAGACCTTGTGCAATGAATAATACAATTCCAATGCCAAAAGCGGGTTATTTATATTCTACACAAATAAGGCCTAACTACCCAATCAGAAAAGCACATTACGAACACACACAGTGCAAAGCGAGTTCATTAAATTTTATTCTGCATCATGTTTCAACTGTGCAATTTGCACCTTGTGTGATGAATTTGGCGCTCATCAATTATGCAACAGGTGTCAAATATTCAGCTGATGGACACATGTGAAATAGGCGTCAGGACCTTGTCGATAAATCAAGGGAACTAACGCCCAGCAAGTCCTTTTTTCTTTGCGGTAATCGACTTAGTTCATCTCCGGATAATTGAACAACTTTCCCTTCGGCCTTGAAAAGTAACCTCTGTATCTTTTACTGTTGAAAAGCCACGTTAAAATAAATAATAATAAAAAAAAATGCAATTTACAAAACACTAAGAAAAAATTGTTTTTGAAACTTAGTCGGGGTATAAATTGCCTCATAAAATTTAAAAGTCTTTTGGACTTGAGTTTTCCAAATTACTGCAGAATTATTGGAGGGGTAATCTAAATTGGCTGAATTTTTTTTTAATGTTAGAGGGAGATCTGAGAAACCTTTGAACTTGTAACACTAGTTCTGGTTTTGTAGAAATTTCTGTTTATTTTCCTTCATTTTGGCACATAAATGTCAAAAGATTAAATGTTCATATTCAAAAAAAATCTTAGAAAGTATGAGGTTGCTCGACCCGTTGTTCACCCTTTGACCCAATCCAGCTGTGAATAAAATTTCACAGAAAATTCGAAATATCTTTTTTAATTTTGTCACTGGCGGAAGGGAACAAGAAAGATAAAATAATTCAACCACAAAAATGTGGCTAGGTGACAACCAGAAAATAAATTATAAAAGGGGTAAAATAAATGAGGAATTAAAAATCGCTTAAACTTTTACAGAAAAACGACTGAAACAAAAGTAGAATTTTAATTAAACAAACCAAAATTTTAACTTTTCGTATTGGAAATCAATAAACATATACGTGCGTGACCTTTATAATTCTAAAAATTTTAAATTTATGAATGCTACGAGCCTTAACCTGGCCCTTGAATGACTTATGAACTGGTATGAGAAAGTTGACGTGCTGTTTACCTAAATTCTACATCTTTCTGCACTTACCCTTTCTTCCGCTTTAAACGTGGTCAACAAGGTAGTTGCAGGAAGCAGAAAATCTTGTTGAAATTTCTTCACGTTGCCCTGATAGTTGCAAACTAAGATGTCTCTTGCTTGACGAACCAACTCCGCACTGAAGTCTTCGATCGGCGTGTATAGATTATTCAAAGAGTTTTCCACCAACTGATCAACGTCACTGGATTTCTGTTAAGGAAAAACAAACATATGTAAATAAACGCGTTATTTCTTATGTGCACAGTTAAATGTCCACTTAATGTGTGCTTTTGATTGATTAAATAGTCTTTCCATTTCGGTTCCTCTTTCAATTAGGGTTAAATGGACCTTATCACTCGTGTTAGGCCATGTGCGGACATAAAAACACATCAGATAGACGAGATAGTTGAGTTCGATCCGAAAAAAAGACCAGTAGGACGAGGAAAAAAAAGTTTTCTGCTGAATCACAAGAGAAAAGAATTCACTATTTAAAAAAAATGTAGTGATTTGTGCAGGAAGTTGATATGCGTAGAGAATGTGGAGAATCTGCTGTTATTTTGTTCATTTTCAGCAAGTTGACCCCTCCTAAGTTAAGGTTGCAGGCTAGTGGACGACCAAAACACAAGATAAGGTCAGGGCAGGCCCTTCTCACCTGCTGGGATGTGGCAAAGAAGGCGCAGTTGACTGTACAGTCGTCATGCAATTGTCTTTCTCTCAATCAGTTCAACAGGTAGGGGGTTGTACTTAATGGATGGATCTGTGACTAATGTTTTGAACCTCAGGAGGTAGCTAAAGATTTCAGTACAGACATGATAAAACTATTGTTCCGTCTAATGTCACGAGAATAAGATGAAAAAACCAGATAGTTTGGTAATTACATTAATTTTACTGAAACTTGCAAAATGCAGTAACAATTGAATGGCAAAAGAGAAACACAATTTTTTTTATTTTTTTTTTTATAGTATAATATAAAAAAAACCCTTTAGTATTTTGGGCTGGCTGCAGAATTGTATTGGTTTGATTTACAAACTAGGTTATTGATGATAGACAGGCAAAAGACACCTGTCAGGCTGTCAACCCAATATAAAAATAAAAATTATAAAATTATATAGGTAATGATGTGTCACTGCATATTGCCTCCACCCATAGTATTATGTCACACCATTGTGAGAAAAAAATTAATGCAAAAAAAAAATATGCAGAATTTTTCTCTTTCTTATGGAATTTAGGACAAATAACCTCCCTTGCACAACTTTCCCTTTTGCAGAGAATTGCTGACTGTACAATTTTCACTTGCACCATCTTTCTTGTTTTATATTCATAACATGCAACTAGAATAAAAATGTTTGTCATCTGAATTCTTAATAAGATTAAAAGTTTTATTTTCAAAAAAAATTAAGATGTCTTCAACTATTATTTAAAATGAGTTTACAAAAAATGCCATTAAAATTATGCTCAGGATTAATGGACTGGTGACAAGCCATCTTTAGTCTTTTACCTTTTAGGCATATACAGGAGGGAAAAGAGAAAATAATGTGATGTCTATTATATTAGCAATGCTCTTTGAAGTGTAAACAGCAACAAGTTCTTTAATGCTATTTTGTGTGATGGAACATCTACATGTTTTGGATAGATAAAGTGGGGTTTTAAGGCAAAATGGTGTTGATGGGTTAAAAGGGTTGGAAGTGGTTGTTTGGTGCGTTATTTCGGTAAGGGAATTTCATGCACAGTTGAACGAGCTCAGAAACAGAAAGAAACAAGGCAGTGCAGGCAAAATGAGCTGAATTAAGAACCCATTCTGTGTTGCCAAGTGTCAGCTTCTGCTTCGTATTAGTTGCCAAGTGTCAATGACTTCATGGATGCATTTTTGCTTATAGCATAATATACACATGGGACCATCTGCTGGTTTTAATTAGGATCCGCTCACAGCGATTCAAATTAAATTACATGAATGATAACATTCTTGTTTATTTTATTTCTAGCTTCATGAGTGTATGTTTAAACTAAAATGTAAACAAGTTGTTTTTTTAAAAAAGATTTTCTTCAATTGATAAACATGTTTTCTGGATGAGATTTCGGGTAATGTTTTGGTCTAAAAACGCTTGAACATCAGCGCACAGTTTTCCTTTGATTCCTAATTGGATTTCTTGGGTTTATCTTTATAATCTTTTCTATTTGAGGGTAAATGAAACGTCAGCAACAGGTCACATGATCCCTTTTTTCTCTCCCAATAGCTTATACAAGAGGGTTGGAGTCGAGGAAAAGAGGAGGAGGGTCAGGTTGCTTGAATAAAAAAACAAAAATGGAAGGTTGTTGATGAATGGATTTTCTTGCAAGGTTGATTTAATCCTGGTTTATTTCGTCTCTCACAATTTAACCCTTTGATGTGGCCGTGAAGTGAGATAATAAAATTTCCATAGCAAAAAGGTTAGTTGTGTTTAAGTGTCACTTTCATTATTGTTTTAAAAAAAAAAAAATTTAGTCAATTTTCACGTGATGAAAATTAAAATATAAAAATATGTCAGTGCAACCTTGTAAGAGAACAAAAACAGTGTTTGGAGTGGGGGGAGGAAGGGACCATAATTATTCTTTCTCATGCAGTTCCGCAAATTGTTAGTGCAATGAGTCATTAATTTGGTAATTTCGAACATTTCAAGATAGAAATTGTAGAAACGAGTTTTTACCTTCATTTGTTTCATTTGTATCATTTCAACCCATTCTTTAAGCAACAGTTATGTGGAGTTGCTGAATGTTAAAGGTTTGTACCAAGGAAATTGATAATTACACAAAAGGAAAAAAATAATTGTAATAAGGAAAAAAAAAAGAATAGGAATTAGGCCAAGGTTTATGTATATACTAGATTCAACCACAATGGATTCATGGAGATTTCCTCTTGGGTCGTATGTGTGGTGTATCAATCAATCATAGTATAAAATCATCATTCATTTGAATGTGACTTATTAGGGATAAATGTTGTGTGATGTTGGCAAACAAAAATCTGTGGGTGGAAGGATGGAGCGTTTTCATCATCTCGTGTTTCCTTCTTTGTCCAACATGCAAAGATTTATGAATTGTAATAAATTCCCCGACCTTTGTAACAACACACTCGAGTTCAATGACCACAAGATCGTGTAAAGAAAGTGATCAAGGTTTGTTTTTTTTTCAAAAAAAAAAAAACGATTCCAATTCATAAAACTCACACACACTTTACTGCACCCTTGTACGTTGTGCTGTTACTGATGGAGAACAAAAGGGTTTTAATATTTTAAGGGCATGAGAGAGAACAGAATGGAATTAATCTCAGTTATACGCACTCCCATCCCCTTCCGCCTATCATTCACAGTTTTCCCTCTCGTTTTTCCCTCCTACACCCTCTCAGGAAATGATTTTTGACAGGTTGAAATACCAACTTGATTTTCAAGCAAATAAGTTATTTTTTATTTTTTATTTTTTGAAGTTTAGGTCCAGAATAAAGATATCAATTGGAAAATTAAAGTTCACCTGTTTTCTCTTCAACCTGTTGGACTCGTGTTTTTATCTAGCATGAAACATTGGATAGGGGTTGATTATAAGTGAGCAGTTGGCCATTTCAGATAATTTCCCATTGTGACTTTGGACAAAAGACAAGGTTCGAGGCCTTTTGAAATGTAAATCAACTTATTTTCCCCCCTCAACCACAGGGGAGCCCACGAGCAACACGTGCACGCCATGTGCACGCGTCAGATCCATCCATTGTGGATGTTCCCTCAGCAAACATATAGGGCCACATGCTCCTAAACTGATACGGCAAGATACACACACCTCGTAAATTCAGGATCACTCTTCATCTTTTACTCAGCAGGAGATGTTGAAATGGTGGGGGTCTTTATTAAAAGTGTCTCCTCTTTAATACTAACACTTTTTGTTTGCTGACAAAGAGGTGTCATCTCAAACCAGGAGGGTATCACATAAAAAAGATTTATGGGTGTAGATACTCTTGTAATTACATAACCAATTCTTTTTTGTAAAAAAAAAAAAAAAAATTAAAAAAAAATTTGATTATGGAACAACTCGATTATTTTGAAAGAACAATTGTTAGATCAATTGTCTTTGTGTTTATTTTTTATCCAAATTTCCCACGAGCTTTGAGCTTGTATGACAAACACGTGCTCCTGCAGCCAATAAAGGAAGATTTAACCCTAATGGTTCTTTTTGAAAGGTTCAAAGGCTTCGTCCACTCCCATTTGAAAGGCAAATGAGGGATTATTATGGAAGGAGGCTGTAATTAGTTGCAAGAATCGTAGTGATTAGTAGGCATTCTTCGGCCTTATCTCCATTTCATCTCCATAAAAATGTGGGCTGGCTCGTTTCTCCAATTTCTTGTGGTCATCTTGATGCGAGAGAGGTCATCAATGCAAGAAGTTGTCATTACAAGAGCAAGAACAAGTGTTGACATGTGAAATGAGATTCAACTCCACCCAAGATTGAAATGTTTTTTCGTCTATAAACTAAAGGCCGTTCACATTTTATCCGATCGGATCGGAGGTTTTTATGAATGGAACAGGAAGGAACCTTGAGTAAAGGGCCTCGTAAAAGAATTGGGAGACACATCTGCAATCATCAATTTCTTCCTGTATACATTAAAACGAATTTGAATATTTAATGGAATGGGTTTAGCGTTCTCCCGAACCCTTTGCCGATGCACGTGGACCCAATTGACCAAAGGCGATGAAGGTTAAAATGAAACTCAGTCAGGGGTAAATACTGTTGAGTCGCAGGTGATAATTTAAACAGCTTGAAACGGGTTGAATGGGAAATTGCAATTAATCTGATGAGAAATATGCATCAGAAAATAGGAGTGGTAGGGTGGCGTTCGTACAAGGGCAAAATTTTAAGTACCCAGGTCATTGGCGTGTTTTTTTTTTTTTTTTTTTTTTTTTTTTTTATACTTTGTGTGGGTGGAGATCAAGTAAACAACCTTGATGATTTCCGTGACTGCATTTGGGAGGGGCTCGATGATGCTTTTGTATATTCGAGTTTCCAATCTCTTTTGCTGACTTTGATTTGCCGGAATCAATTTTTAATCCGCTTTAGGAAAGGGGCGGCAAGTCTTAATATTGTGCCCTATAATTCTGAATTGAATTTTAATAAATTAAATAAAGTGCATTTAATTTCTTTGGTTTAATAATTCACATGCTTTCCTTTAGGGGAGTTTAAGGATTATATATGATTCTTAATTTGTGCAAATTAAAATTGCATATGGCACGAAAAGATGCCATTCGGGTATAGTTAAATTTGTTTCATCTGCCTACATCAATGTAAATTATTGGTTTCTAGAACAGGACGTGTAGATGTCAAATTTTATATTGAGCTGAGTTTAGTTTTGTGGTTTAATAATTCAATAACGAGTTCATTGTGTATTATAATTCCCCATTACATCATCACAGGAAAGATTGTGCTATTGAAATCTATTACTATAAAATGCATTACAAAATATTTGTCAAGTAACTTGACTTCCGGTGTTAGTGTTAGGTCGGATTTAAAACCCAGACTTGTTGGTCTTCTGCGTGCACGCTCGATACAGAGCGCTTGATGCTCTTATAGAAATACTCTGCTGTACCACAAACGAGCGGATTTTCTTTTTAAGAGCCCCGTTGGTGTTTTGCGTGCATGCGCAATGCACTCAATTTGATTCCACCTCAAACAAGCAAATTTTCTTTGAATGAAATTACTGTTGACAATTTTCATTGTGCACAAAAGAAGATACGAAGTTAATGTATGTTTAATTTACCTTGTTTAAGGTTGACGATGATGACAACGAGGAGAATCTGTTGCTTTCACTCATCCAAAACAAACTCAAAACGTTAAGGTCCGTGTTGGGACTGTTTCGATGACCAGTCAAAAGTGCAGTGGGAGTTTGGCAGGTATTACGAGTGGGGGTTCCAGCAGATTGTTCCTCCAAATTACTGTTGCAAGGTAAAGTCAAAGGGCATTTGCTGTCAGTAGATGATGGAACAGGAATGCAAAGCGCAGGTTCTGTTTTTGTCAGGGGTAAAGTTAGATTGACAGGTGTTTTTCTTTCTATTTCTCTCGGTTTCAAGCGACGAGGACTCGGCGATCTGTGTAGCTGGATTTGGATCGATTTCAATTTGACGGCATCGCTATGCCGGTGGCAAGTAGGCGATAAATTCTTCGCGGATTCCCCTTTCTTTTTGCTGTACCGTTTGCCTCCGCGATGATTCTTTTTTACTTTCTCGTAACACGGCGCTTGTTTGTTGTAGTGCGCGATTTCCGGTTTGTTATATCGGATATCTGGCTGGTGCAGTGGAGATTTTTCTTGGCAATCCGGCTTGTAATTTAATTTCCTCTCCGGAGGTCGACTGTGTACTTCAGTGATGTTTTTGTTTGGCTTCGACTCTCCACTACGCGATTTGTTGTTCCTATCAATCTGACAACGGTCAATGTCTTCACAACTATTTTGAAGGTCTTCTTCTTCTTCTTCCTCACCCTTGCAACGATGCAATGCTCCACCACTAGCTGACAGATGATTGGTCGATGAACTGACCGTTTCGTCCTCCTTTAATTTATAATGTGATTCTTTCGATGACCTTTCCTCAGCGAGAGTCTGCATAAAATAAATAAATAAAACAAATGTTAATAAATAAAATGGGATGTGGATTATCTTTGTTTAACATTTCGACTCGCGACATTATTTATGCCAGGAAACATTGACCTGATTAATACCCTAAACACGACTATCAATATAAATCAGTCGCTTTTTATAACTTTCCCTTTCCCTTTCCCCCTACCCGAAAATTACTATCTCTTTGCAAATGGCTGTCACTGGGAGGGTGTCTTAAGTCGTGGTGGGGTGTCAACACCCCTATTTAAGCTGGGAAGTGGGTGCTCATCAAGTGGATTTCCTTTGATCATTACTGAAACCTCAAATTGAATTTGGTAATTTGATTACAAGAAAGAACGTATCAGTAGCAAGCAAATGATTGAAAAATTGACCCGTTATTATTTTTTACTACTAATGTGAAGTAATAAATTATATTAATTTAAAAATTGCATAGAAAGAGAAGGTGATGTGTGTTTGCAGAGCTGTTTGTGCATTTTTTTTTTTTTTTTGGATGGGGTTAGTTTTGAAAGAGGCCGGCTTTTGTTTGAAGTTGGTGGGGGTTTTGTCTCGTTCACAGAGGGCTTTTTGCAAGACTCAATCTTTTGTTGGTTTTATGTTTGAACAGGTTAAGAGGAAAGGTTAATGAGGAAAGGATATTCCAGCTCACGGGGCTTTTCTGCACATCACTACTTGAAAGATTTTTGTCGTATTGTTGAAGTTAGAATTTGTGTAGCATTTTAAATTCAGTAAAAAGCATATATTTAAAAGTTTGTTTCATCTCATTGCATACATCTTGTAAATGCGAAATTTAAAATTTAAAATTGCAGCTGTTATTTTTTTATATCTTCAAATTTATCTATTGTGGATTTTATTTCTTTAAAATGGCTTGTGCACTTGAAGGAATTGTTCTATCCAATAAATTAGGACCTGACATCTCGTAGGAAAAAACAAGCACATCTAAAACACATTTTGTAGCTCGTCAAAATGTACACGATAAACTGATGAGCTACGAGTTACATGCATGATTACATGTTTTTCCATAAGTTACCATCTCAGTATCAACTATAAACGTCAAGTTTACAAAAGATAGATTACAATTCTTTTTTTAAAAAAAAATTGCGAAAAAAAATTAGAAAAAAAAAACGTTTATAAACGAGGCTAAAAACGTGTGATGAAAAATGTATTTTCCAATTATAAAAACCACATTCGTGCAAATAACATAAAGTCAATAAACCGATATTGATAGGTGTTATTTTCCTCAAATGCCCGTGACCTAGACCTTAAACTTGTGATAGTATCAAAAACTAAACACACTTTGTTGAAGACGTCCCCAACCCACGCATGAGCTGAACCTCATTTTATTAGGCCACTGGAACAGTTCTATTTATGCACGTTACATTTTCCAAAAATGATACACTAACTCAGTAATTTATCTGTTGTACACACAAAAAAAAAACACACACACAAACTACCTGTAGGTGCTATTTTGCACTTTATATTTGTCAGAAATGAAAAGCAACCGTGGGAAATCAAGATAGCAAGGTCAGGCCACAATTGGGCTTTTTCAAAGTGTAACGATGATGACAATGGCTCATCCTTTGGGAGACTGAGGACTCTTATCAGTCGCTGTCTCTATCTATCTGTATAAAATGAGGTTTGGGCGCGGAGAGGGAAGTTGCAAACTGGGTGCTCAATTTGCACGCTTTAATCCGGTTTGTGTGGGGCCGTTTCATCTAAACGGAAGTTTTTGATAAGCAGCAATGGAAAGTGTGTTATTAAGTTAGATTTTTTTCCGTTTTGCTGGGAAAGACGTAAACAATATTTGTCGCAAGAGAAAAAAAACATTTAAATATTGTTTGGATTTTACAAAGGGTTAGCGAGGATTTTCTTTCGAAGCTTGTTTAATTCATGTAATTACATTTTACAACCTGGTGTGTATGCTTTCGAGTATTTTTAGCTCTAATGCAATTGGGGACTGTTAAAAGACTGCAATATTTTCCATTCGTGATCTTGTTTACAACTTAGTCTAAACATGTTGAGCTTGTAAATAGCATATAAATTTTTAAAAATATTATTGAGAAAAGGGAGAAAAGTTAGATTTATACGTTTTTTAGGGTGAGTTGACAAAGAGGCCATTCAAAATGTGCCAAACTGGAAATCTGGTCTCAATTTCCGGTATGATAAAAATTGAGCTAGGTGACATTCCACAAGTTCCGCTTGAAACATAGAATATGCTTACAGAATATTTTTTTTTCTAGGCTAAAATAATTTATTTATCTTTTAATGTATCAAAAACTGCAAACTGTTATTATAAATTGAATGAAATCAGGTGTGTGCGGTAATTGAATTGCTATTAATAGCATTTTTTTTACGATATCTAAACTTGATTGGTTTTCGTGTGTTTGTTTTGAAACATATTGCCGACTATAAAAAAAAAAAATAAAAATTACCAAATATGTAAAGCAGGTCAATACGAACACTTAATTTTCTCTTGAGGCTGTTCAGACGCCAAATTGGCTCTAAGCTAAGCCTTTAGACCCAATAACCTCGAGACTAGACAAATAATAAAACGATCCAAGTTCACACACAAAAATAACATCTCATTCGTAGATAATTGAATCTACAGGCTTTATTTTCAGAGATAAACGAGCGAATCAGACACAAATGAACGTCCATTTTCCGTTTCATACATGCTCTTTATTGGACTCCATCATCAAAACCCAACCAAATCGATTCGCTTCGACCTTGAGTCCCGCGTCGCGTCTTCTCGTTTCCAATGCTTTAAAAGGAACTAACACCTGAATCCTTGCTTAGCTTAGCTTGAATGTCAAACTCAAAACTCGACCCAAACCAGAAAGCAATTGCTCGTTCCCGTCTCTTTCCACATTCACATTCACCCTACTTTTTTCTCTACCCCCCTCCCCTGCACCTCGACCGTTTTAAACCTCAACCCTCTATGGATAAAGGTTGGCCAATGGGCTGTCATTTATCACCCTCAATACCCCCCTTCATTCTCTGTGTTAGCGGCAAAAGCAAAGAAGAAAGAAGGCACCAAAGTGAATGAAAGTAGTACACAACTCATTCACAATTCCCCATTGGAATCTCAAGTTAAAACGTGTGTTTAGAATGTGAAAATAAAATAGCATAGAAAAATTAACGGAAGAATTAACAGGAAGGATGTACGTGTAGCTTACCATGTTTGGGGCAACTTCAGTTGATGGCGCAGAGGGGGAAGAGAAGATGTGCAGCTGTGCTGTGATTAAGCTGTTAGAATTTTTGTAAAATGAAACGATATTCGCATTTTTTTTGTCCTTTTTCCTTTTCTTTCTTTTTTTTTGGGTTTTAAATCCTAAATGGATTCGGCTAAGTGAGCGGATAGATGGGTTGAACTCGTGAATCCTTCAAAACTGTGCTGCACAGCTTCCAACACGCGCTCCTACCATCTGCAGTGCTTGCTGCACATAGACTCTCGTCTCGCTCCCTCTCTGCTTTGAGATCCTCAGGTCAGAACGGGATTGCGCACTCCCCCACAAGGGGGTGGACTGGATGCTAGCTTCTGCTGCTGCCTGGCGTTTCTCATAGCCCTTGTTTCTTAGAGCAGAGAGCGGGATAACGCACAAAAGCAAGGTCGTATTAAAGTAGAAGGCCGCGCCCTAATGGTGATTATTCTGATTAACATTAGACAATGGAGTGACATATTGCATTTAAGCACTTCCTGTGGCTGTGATGATTGATGTGTTTATGTGAAATATGATATGTGGTGGTTATTTTATTTAGATAGAGAATGTGCTCGAGATTCAGTATCAATGTTCAATTATTATTACCATTAATATTGTTATTATTAATTTTTTTTGAGCGGAAGTTGTGAGAATCCTTTCATATGCAAATGAGCGACAAATCTGACAAGTGGAAAGATGAAGGCTCCCTTAACAACTCTACCAAAGTGTAATTAACATAATCACGAAATAAAGGAAAAAGAAAAAGAAACTTTTTTTCCTATTACAAAATGTAAGGAATTTCCTCTAACTTTTTTTTTGTTTTAATTTGCAATTCAATTTACCACTTTGAATTATTTTTAAAAAATTATAAAAAAAAAATATTATTTTGTATTTCACCTCTTTCCATCATCAATATGGGTCCTTTAAAGGAGTTACACAGCCCTAAGCCTTCCTGAATGCTTGGCTCTTGCACATCTATACATTAAAAAAATTTTTGTGCAAATAATATTTTACCCTTCCCATCTCTTGTTCTAACTCCTTGACCTTTCTAACCTGCAGGTGTTGTGGCAGCAGACAGGGTCAAGTTCTTAAAGACTCGTGTTTATTTTTTTATAGCCAAAGGATAGAAGATAGGAAGTGAGTGCACTATTTCATATCTATAATATTAATGAAAGAAAAAAAATTGCATTCCATATTATTTGATGAATGCTTATAAAACAGAGTAAAGCAAAAGGTTAGGCCGAAATTTCCATGCTAATTAAGTAGGGCGAGGAAAGGTTAACGAATATGCGGCTTGATCATGAATGCATTTCCAATGCCACTTTGTAATGCAAGTCGAGATCAGAGTTCATTAATGATAAAGTGCACTAGCCACTCCTTTGTTGTTATGATAATAAATTTATGGGCACACATGGATTGGGAGCTCGGATAAGAGAAATTGGTCTTACCACATTTGGTTGGAATCTTTTGATGGAGCAGCTGGATGCGAGTGACTATTTGTGAGTGTGCAAGAAGCGCACCATTCGTACGTCTGTTCTCGCCAAGGTTATGTGTGGACCAAAACATTTTACTGAGTGGATTGGTAAAGCGGGTTAATGTCTGGCCTACTTATTTTTCCTCTCTACTCGTATGAGCAAAGATTGTAGACGAATCATAAGACGATACTCTCCCCCTCATACATTTTCCCAGCAAGAAATAAATGGTATTAAACGAAATTCGAAAAAAAAAAAAAAAAAAAAAAAAAAAAGAAAAAAAAATTTTTTAAATTTTTTTTGCGACGTTTGATGTCTACAAAAATAATTATGGCGCGTGGAGTGAATGTTGCAACGTAATTATTGGGAAAGGTTTTTCTTTCATGTTTGAAGCGTTTTCAATGATTTTCAATGCAGTAAATAATATTGGTATTTTCTTTTATGTGTTTTTGATAGACTTCGGATAAATTCCGGGTCACCTTGATACCATATCTGGATTATTGGTTATAAAAGCGGAGGTTTTCAGCACAGCAGGTGAAGAGGTAATTTTCTCCTAGAGCGAAATGTAATTGATGCTTGATTGAAAAAAAAAATGATTTAGTTGATAGAATTGCTAATTATTCTAAATATGATGTTAATTTCTGAGCTTTTCTTCCCGACAAAACGTTTCAATGGAATTTATTGGCAAATTATTCAAATAATTTCTTGATAAAAAAATGAGATAATTAGATCGTTTATTTTCACCCAAATTTAAAAAAAAAAATAAACACGAAATTTTCAAATTAATGATCACGACTTGCTTGCAATTAATTTAAAATACATCAAAAATATATTTCAAATTTTTCAAATTTTTTATTTTTATTTTTAAAATACCTAAAGGAAAAAAAAAATTATTTTTTAAAAAAAGGTATTTGTTTCATCACATTTAAAGTAGTCAGTAATGGAGAGTGAAGAATGTTTTTTCCTTGATGGCCTCAAATATCCCCACTTAATAATTAGACTAACTGCAGAGGGGATTTTTTTCTTTCTTTCTTTTCCATGCACCTAAATGGATGATAAACAACTACAAAGAAAACGTATATATAATAATGATGATTAATTATTAAGTCCCATTCCTTGTACATTGGATATAAGAGTAAAATGGTGTAACCTGCTTCACCATTATTGATGACCAGACAATTGGCTGGAATTTGATAGCAACTTAATAACTGACCCTATTAAACTTTTAACTTCAACTTTTGTATGCATCTCACTTGATGCACCTGACCTGCCACGGATCAATTGGGAATAACGTCTACATTAAATTATTCCTTCTGGCCAGTGTCAAAAAGCATTCTTGAAATCCAAGTAACCCACATTATGAAAATCTCCCATTGTGTTAGACTGATGAGTCCTACAATAAGTGATGAAGTCTGGGGTGAACTAATGCTGCTGCGGGTCATTTCTGTGTGCATCCGTCAGATTAAATTTCCTTATTTCTTGCACAATTCACCAGATTGAGAAATGGTTAAATATATACACATTTGATTACCAATGCAAAACCAACACAGCCCCGTTGAATGATTTAACGTCGTTGCTAACCTATAAATAATAATTCAAGTTCAGAAAAGTGGGTAAAGTGCACGTTATTTTTTTTCCGTCGTCAAATAAATTTATCACAAGTGGCGATAGGGCAGTCCCTTCGTCTAACTTGTTAAATAAATAATAAAAGAATGCCATATAATAACATATCAGAAACAGCATGTACCTCCGTTGTTGCGTTTGGTCGACAGGTAAATTAATTGCCCTCGAAACCTGCATTTATTTGGGCAGGAGAAAAGGGCCAATGCTCTAAGTTAATCTACTAAACTTATGTAACAAGGGATGTCCAACCCTAGCAATCACAATTTGCTGAGTGCGTGCAACAGCTATTATTAGGCGATTGTGCTAGCAATTTACTAATAACCCTTTTTTAGTGCTTTTTTATTTTACTTAATGGGTAACTGGATAAAGTTCTACTGATTTTTATCTTAGAAAAAGAATGTTGAAAAGTTGCTTCTGTGTTTAAATAGTGGGTCAAGTGTGTTAAGAGTTGTTATACGTCCAAAGGAGATAAAATGGGGGATAGTGGGATGTGGGAAAAAGGAAATTTGCCTCAGACTGGCGAAAAAGAAGTATCACTTGTCTAATAGAGTTTGACAAGCAGGATGACTCCCCTCTGGGTATGATTCTGGGATATAGACTAAGATAAAGTGGAATTATTTCTGTCACTTTCAGCAACTAACTTTTTCCCTATTTACTATGTCAACCACAAATGAAACGGATTACTGACCTCGAGAGACCGATTGCTGTTCCCCCTTTTCACGTCCTCCTCCTTATCCCATCAACACGGATAAACACACAATTATGATTTTTTTTCTCTTGTGCAAAAGTAGGAGAAAAGATGGGTGAGGGTGGAATTTTGAATCGAGGTGGCAAGGGGGGGAATGAACACTTGATCAAACACAGGTTGGGTTGAGTGTAGGGGATAACAAGAAGAGGGAGTAATGGCCTGCGGAAGTACTGAGCCTGGTTTATATTCTCCATCTTTTAATCGTGTAAATCTGATTCTATTCTTCACTTCCTTTTTATACGATGGCTAATGTTTTCATGGTAATGCTTTTATCTGCGGATGTAATTTACTTACGAGCCAGGATATACAATGGAAGGAAATGAATGTTGGTGTTTGTTTTGTTGGAAAATCGCCATCTGTGCTTAAAGTGATAGATATTTATTTTGGATGATTTCACAAGTTAAAAAAATGAGAAATAATAGTGTTTACAATGTATTATTTTCGCTTTTTTTGATCGATAAATACTGAGATCACTGATTCATACGATGAATAAGAGGAGATGGATCAATAAGTAGAAATTCTGAATTATAAAACACCTGGTTGATCTCACAAACATCAAATACACACCCACAAACACTAAACAATAAAACACTTTTCCTTATACTTTAGAATTTTTTTGCTATTTAACAAAATAAAATAAAAAATTCAATTGCATAAAACTGTGTTAGACCTGAGGTCAAGAATTTTACCTCCTATGGCTATATAATAAAGCTTAAAGGGGTCATAAGAATAAAATTAAATGCTATGGTCAAGGTGATTTATGTTTACATTGAAAAATCATTATTATTCTCTAATTGGCATTTAAATAAGATACTAAATGTTTTATTTCATATCGTACACGAGATACAAATACACGCCCACTATTCTTTAAAATTTAATTGAGGAAAGTGTGATTCTATTTCTATTTGCAGTTATGAAACCATGTTATGTAACGCTACAATAAAGTCATAGAACTTTCATACTAGACACTGTATACTAGAACAGATAAAATTAATAAATTACTAATTATTTCTTATTGCTATTTAAAGATATTTTTTCGTCACTCACCCATAGCTGATGACCGTGCTCAGTACAAGAGTTTGTAATTACAAAAACAATAGTATCTTCCTCTTTTTGTCTCGAGCAGCACTTGCGGAAACATTTGGAAGAATGAATTACATTGTGATACCAACAACAACAGCGCCATTTGAATTGTTCCATCCACTCCATGATGGAGTCAAGTGCACAGGTAGAGAACTGACAGGTTTTTTTCTCCAGTCCCAATGCACGGTCTTTGTCAAAGATATGTTGACCCTTAACTGAATTGCTGAATATATAAATTTTTTTTATTGCTTTGACCTCTTGCATTCAACATTAAATGGTAAATTCAAATCGCATTCCTCAATACTGAGTCAGCTGCGCAAAGATTTTTAGTCAAAGACGTTTTGTTCACCTGTGATTCGTCACAAAGGCATGAATATCGATTACGAATGGATTGAGGACAGGTTTTTATTTGGGCTTTTTAAATGGGTTTTGCATTTGGTTTTTACTGATATGGTAGTTGTGTGTCTGGAACTCTGATGGTGTAGTCGCGAATTTATTTAATAATTCTTTTTAATATTCAATCAAATCTCCTTGCAGTGACATTCACTTTCATCCTCAGTGATGAAATGGTTTCCCCAGGGCTTTATTAATGAAATAAAATTATAATTGTTAATTGCAAGGTATTTTTTCGGTCTTATATCTTTCCTTATCTTTCCTTTTCCTTTTATTTTCTGAATTTTATTTACTATAGTCATTACGTTATTTTTTTAATCAAATTTACTATTCCCAAGGACGAGTAATTCAATTCAAGTGATTGGAAAAACATATTTTTTCTTTCGTTTGATAGCAGATAAAATTGTCTAAAAATAAATGGTTCTTTTGTAGTTGGTTTTACTGTGTATGCTTGATTCAATCATCTCTGTGCTATTTTGGATTGTTTTGGTTGTTTTGTAACACTTTTCTCTCGTGTGTGTACCTCAGTATATTTTTATGCATTTCTATGGGGTTTTTAGGCTTTGCAAATATGATTGGTTTGTTTGGCTTTTTCTTTTTTTGCGTTTTATTATGATTTGTTTGTTGGTTTCTATTCAGACGGTGAAAGTTGGATTGATTCACGACTTCAATTCAATTTTAACTTAAAACTTTAAGTCCTGTAGCTTTCTAACTATGAAAAATATGTAATAACTTCAACCAACTTAATTATTTCCTACTCATTGGTTCCCATAACCCTTCGAAAATATAAATAAAATGAGGAAATACAATTTGAATAAACAAAGTTATGCACATGCCCTTGTCTCGGTTATGATGAAAGAGTTTTTTCGCCTTTTGTACCCAAACTACTAGCAGACATTTTTTATGCTCTTGATCTTCATGAGATAGTGAATAAGGATCAACTAAACGTGAAAAGGAAAAAGGTGAGAGAGGGTTAAATTCCTCTTGCCCTTCCCCATCCACGACAGCGTTCGTTTACCCTGACCCCTGCACAGAGGATGGGCTCCAAAGAGCTTGTTGAATTAACATAAACGCCCACTCGAATATGGAAGAAAAAGAATTCTTGGCTCCATTTATCAACAGAAAGAGAAATGAATGGAAAGTTAAGATATTAAAGATTTAAGCACTTGCACAGCTTTCCATCACAGAAATGCACTTAACTGATGGTTTTATGGGGTACGTAGTTACATACACACAAGTTGAAGTGAAAATGTAAAAATTGCAACATCCTGTTGTGTAAGGTGTGGGGTCGGAAGGAACTAAGGTAAATTTCCCTTTTTCTGTCTGCTTAATTAAACGTGAGGGAGAGGGAAAGGTTTTGATACACACCCAAATGTTAATCGCAGATCCGAAATCCTTTCATCTTTCAAATTATTATTTTTTTTTTTTGTAAAAAAAAGTAAATAAAAAACCCCCCCAAAAAATAAATAAATAAATAAAAAATATAGTAAACATTTAATATTTTTTTATATGAACTTTTTAAAAGAAAAAAAATAAAAGCATTTTATGTTCCATTATTTTTAATGAACTCATGAGGTCATCAATCTGTGCTGATACTATGTAATATTGAACTCGTCTCATTTTCCTACGTATTTCCGCCCTTTCCCTCTCATCTGCCCTGACCAGATGGCATCTGATTGCCTTCACCTAATTAAGAAGGCCTAGGTAGATTAATATGTATGGTGTTTAATGTTTAATGCGAAAACTGTTTGCTTAACCTGTATAAACTGGGATTTTTATATCTGTGTTTTAAGGTACGAAAAATTCACATCACATAAAAATTATGTGGCACACTCAAACAACACATGACATAATCTTTTCGGGTTTTGAAATTTTTTCGTTTTAATTAGGATTTTATTCACTTGGGCCGCATTAAAACCAGAAATTAAAATAAAAGCTGAGAATTAAAAAAAAAAAAAAAAACGTTTACAACGTCAAACTATTGACACTTTAATGCGTCCACACGACTAATTATTTCGAGTAGAGGATTTACAGGCTTTTGTTCGAGAAAAAACCCAAGGGAAAGAAATAATTATAAGTGAAATAAAATTATTTGTAATTATGCCACTGAAATTTTTCATGGGTCACGAGGCAAATAAGCTAATTAAGATCGGGGAATGGGTCAGAGAACTTGAATGTGTGTATTTTGAAAATGGGATGAAAATTTATGACTAATTTGTGGAAGTGTATCAGCTGATGGTAATAAATTACTTAAGGACTATAACTAAAAAAATAAAATAAAAAAAGTAGGAAGGTTGGTGTGGGGAGGAAGGAGGAGGGTGTTGAACAGCTTGAAAGTGGAACGCTTTTACTTTTTATTTCAATTTTGAATCCACCCACGTGCAACCTTGCAAGACAATTTGTTTCTAATTCGCTTGAAAATTACATTGAAATTTGCGTTTATTGTTTGTAAAAACGCAAACACCTTTGACAAGTGAAATATTATTACAGCGCTCACCTGTAATCAAATGATTACATCTCCACGTGATTCGTTCTAATTTGAAAGCCATATCTGTTTACACATAGCATGACATCTAATATTAAGGTTTCGCCCTTGTTTTAGCTTAATTCCGGGTAATATTTCGCCAAATTAATTTTTTCTTTTAATTTCTATTCTTGTTTACTGTCTATTGTATTCTAATAGGTGAAGATAACACTGACCCATTTTGATTTCTTATTTAGATTCAAATATAGTTTGAAAATGCTTTTTCCAAAACTCTTGACTAATTTAGATAATTGGTTTTGGATTTATTGGTTTGTGAAATGTCTAACCTCAATCAAGTAATTTTTTTCTCCTAATGAGATTTCAAACCTGCTCTCTGACCTATAAATAATTTTTAGACAATAATAATACATTCTCTGGCCACAAGATTAGTTTCACTTGCAGCAAAAAAAGAAAGAAAGACAACACGAAATGTCAAATGAGTAGGAAACAAAAAATAGAAAAACTTACCACATCTGTCTTCTTGTCACCTGTCGAGTAGATAACTGATCGACGAACCTTATTGTATTTCTTGAAAAATAACTTCCATATCATGTAAGCCATTTTGTAGCGAGTAAAGAATGTTGTAAATGTTGAAAAAAATTTTAAAAAAATATCCTCAGAGTATCATTTCTTCCACTTTACAAACAGTTGGAACATGCGTGCGGTTCTGATGACAAGTTGCAGTGGGTATGGTTCACTGTGCTTGTGTGGTATTCAAACTGGAATGTACAACAGTGAAGCCCAACACTTGAGTCGCCCATGCACTCTGGGACTCTGGGTAGAAAAAAAAAAGCGATTTCAAGCTTTTGTTGAGGTAAAAATCCAACACTTGACACATGAATTTTTTTCCCCTTCCAAGTTATCCAATATTTAAGAGACTTTGAAGGTGTTGTAAACTCAGTTAACGATGTTACAGGTGTTTTAGGTTCCGCCTGTGAATGAAAACAAAAGTTTTTTTAAATGCAACTTAACAGATAAAAGAAAGGAATAAAAGCAATAATAAAAAAGAATGGGTAAACGACTCTTTTACAGTCTACTACACTTGACTGCTCCGTTGGAGGTAGGTAAAACATTCACCTGGCAGCTGGAGGCTAGACTAGTAAGTGACATTACACATCCCACTCTGACACATCTCCGTATATAATACGTAACGTATATTCGGTTTTCCTAACGGTTGGCTACCAAGTTTTAGTAGCCGTTAGGCATTCACAATTTGTCTCAGGTTATCCATGCGCAGCCAAGTGCATGGTGAATAAGAAGGAAATGATCTGAGAAATGACCATGACGTCCAACTCTTACTCACAATCCACCCATGCCTTATTCGACTCGAGATGATTACTACTTGTTTCCGTCTATTATTAGATTAAACACTTGGACAATTATTTTAGCCCTTTTTTTACTCCATTTTAGGCCGTTTTAAGCGTCAACTGACAAGTGAGCGGTGGTTTAGCGTGGGGGAATCGTAGAGGTCCAATGTGTCTTATTTTGTCATGAAAATGACAATTTTATTATTTTAATATTATACAGTAATGAATTTCGAAAGAAAAACAGTCAACATTTTTTTTTTCATTAAAAAAAAAAATTTAATGAGAAAATATGGGTCAAAAAAATGACCCACCGTTGAATTTTTCTTTCCCCCACATGTTTATCTAAAGAAATGTTTTTTTTGTTTGTTGTTTTCAAACATTTATGTAATGTCTAATGTACGGCGATAGGTCATTGTACTAGCATTAGCCACACACAAACTTGCAAGCACATGTTTTGACATGATTAATTAAAGATGATGACATGTCAAAGCAAACTTGTTAACCTCCCTTTTACCTACCTTATTTTCATGACAGATTTGTAACTAAGTATTTTTCCATCCAGGCAGTAGCCCGAGATGTGTGTGTAGATTAAACCGCCATGAATGTGCATGATATCCATTATGTGTCCTTATCCACGCCCAACCCATTCCTCTGATTGGCTTACTTATGGGTGGGAACACGAGTTGAGAGAGTTTTGTGCGTGGAGTAGATTTTACTCGATGTTCACTCCTGTCATGAGGAAATGTGCGGAACGAAGTGCGAGGAGTCGAGGTTACGGGAGGAAACCGTCGTCTTGCATTTAAATTTAGTTATATCTGGAGGGTGCTCGGGCTGGTCAAACGTGCGAGTTGTAGCTCATCACTTTAAATTGTGCAAATGCAAAAAAAATGTTTAAAAAATAACCCAACAACGTTAAAGTTGAAGGCACGTTTATTTTAAGACGACGAAGATTAAAAGCTACTAATAAATATTGATGACGCTTGAAATAAATTCGAAAAAATTCTAATTTATTTATTTACTTGTTAAAAAAAATTATTTTCAAAAAAAAAATAAAACAGTTTGCATAAATTGATACGTAAAAATGAATTTTGGTCATTTAGAATTCAAATTTGAGATTTGGATCGTATTATAATGACATGGGCGTGGTTGTCTTCACAGACCTACAATTTGGTGCTCTTCAATGTTACACTCGTGTGTATTTTTCTGCTCTGTAATTGAAAGGGTTTTAAAGCCATGTGAAACAAGGCAGATGAAACGTGATGATTGGTAAAATCCTTGAGGAAATTGGGGAAAAATTGACTCGTGTAGAATTGATGTGGAATATTTTATTTGGGCAAATCGATGAATGGAAAGGTGGAACTGACACTGAAATGACAGGTATAATCTAATTTGTCAAAATGGAAGTGTTGAGATCATTTCATTTCGACACATTTGCTTTAAAGTTCAAGGCAACCTGCATTTGTATTCAGTGTCGTCCAAGGTTTTCTCATCTTGCACGGGAAATTATTTTTTATTTTATTTTTTTGGTTTTTTTCGGTTTAGGTTTATTGACAATAATTTCAAATAAATTATCACTGGTAATAACTCGTGCACATTACACGAAATTAATTGAAATAGTTAATGCTTGTTTGTCCTCTTGCTCTAAATGTTTCAATCTTAATTACAAAGGATGTTTTTCCTCATAGCTGAGAAACTTTTCTGTGAATTGCCAGTAATAAAACATTTATTGCTTGCATAGGTCACTAACAAGCTGTATGACATTCAATTTAATCTCAAATCAGACTTGTGTATAGCAGAACTTTGCACAGGTGTGAGGTGACCAATTCCCTGAAGGCTGTTTATATTTTTCTGCAACAGGATTAGGATAAAAATAGAATTTAAAAAACAACAGTTAGGTTGATTTTTTTTCTGTCTGATTTCAAGTTGATTTGATTCCAAGGCGATTGATTAGGCGCATTGATTTCCGTGGCTCCATCTTGTGAGGAAATTTTGCGAAATAATTTTATTAATTTGTTGATTTTTGTATTATTCCTTTACTGCCATTTAAAATAACATACTCGCCTGAAAAAATGAAATTATATATTTCTTACAAATTCATTTTCAATATTTGTAAATTTGCAAATTTCACCTGATTTAAATAGGCGAGTTGCATTGTGTGCTCCGACTATACAAGGCAACCCATACTCTCTAGCTACAACAGCACCTAATAAGAATTATTTTTAGTTTATTGCAATCCTTTAGCTTTTGTACAGCGTAATAATACTTTGTTTTACTGTTACAGTTGAACCTCGTTGTAACAAACCGCGATATAACGAATTTTTTTAGATGACTTGGGTGGTTTACCATAAAACACCTTGTTAAAAAATTTCGATATAACGAATTTTGATATTACGAATTATTTGTTGTAAAGAACAAGTTTTAAGAACTCTCTAATACCCACAAGACCTTTTTATAATGAATTTTGACTCACTTGTTTACATGCTGTGCCAGAAAATTTCATTTTTTAAATTGATGAAAATGAACATTTATAATAAAAAAAAATACTGTAAAAAGTTAAATTCAAACAAAAATGACCATGTGCATGAAAAATAATGTTTTTTATGATAAACATGAATTTGTTTTCAGTTACAGAACTAAAAAAAAAATTTATACTGTAATTTCTTATAACAAACTTTCGTTATAGCAAACAGATTTTCGGGGCCCTTGCGATTCATTATAACGAGGTTCGACTGTATTACTAACCATGGGATATAATGCCACCGATTTCCGTCACTATACCAGATAAGAGTGGGAAAAATGGACTCCATCCAATATCCGTGCAGTGAGTGATGAGTATGTCGTTAGGTTGGATGTTTCTGGTCTCTTCTAAATTAAGTACAACACGTGCTATGCCTTTGACTGTTCCGTTGCAAACAGGAGTACCTTTTAGCAAAAATGATTCGTATCAATGGAAATATAAATATTGGATATAATTTATATTTGTATCATTGTATCTTTTATTTCTTGTACCTGAAATTTGTAAAACTGAGTTTTCCTCCAAGTCGGTTTGTTCAACTTGAATCTGAAATTTTTTTTGTTTTCTTAAACTTTTGTTGATATTAGGAGATCCTGACCTAGTGGTTTTATTTCTCATTCTTTAATTATAGCTTCTTTTGGACTTTTTTTTATTACTTGGGTTTTATAATCACTTCCTAATGGAACGTAATGGTGATTTTTATGAGTAAGAAAAAATGAGTTAAGCACTAGTGGTAAAACAAAAATAAAAGCCAATACAAGGTAGCAATTAAAAATTAATTGCGCGCTATGTCGACTAAAATTTAAGTTTAAGGGCATTGAAACTTGGAATGTATTTTTAGGTAGAATAATATTTACTGGTTGTGGAAGTCCAACCATTATCTCGGGAAACTGAAGTTTGTTTAAATAAGATTGCATTTTTCTCCTGTGAAGTGCCCTGAAATAGATGGTGTTACAATAAAAGGTTGTGTCAGATGTCTACGGGTGTTTGTTCATTTTACCTTTTGATTAAATTTGCTGAGCGGGTTTTCAACAGTTGTCCAATTTCACTGTGTGTGAAGAAGAATATAAGTTGGGGATCTGGTAGGAAACCTTCCTCCATCATTTGGTTACTTAATTTACAATATGCCATTCGTAATTGATCTACCATGTAGACGAGTATTGACTAGAATTTATGAGAAAAGGGAAACGTTTTCAATTTCATTTGATGTTTATATTTGATAAAGAAAATTACTGACTTTGCTGTGTTCTCTGTATACAACGTTTGCTCTGTAGCGAGGTAGAATGAAAGCCAGCAGTTTTCTGTAATAGTTTTTTTTTCGTTTCAATTTAAGTAGATTTCGGTTGCGTTAGTGAGTTTTTCCCTAACGAAATTACACACTTTGTAAGATTTTTCTTAGGTGTTTGTAATTTGTCTATTGTTTCCTTGATTGACGGATTATCTTTTCTTGAAGCAGATTCAATTGCATTGTTTTTTAAGCGTTGTAGAATTTCCACTAAACCTGTTGGGTCCATTCTCCAAGTATGGGAATAAAGGTCCAGCTAATAGATAACGCAGAAACTAGAAATCATGTTTAACTTTTGACCATTAAATGAATAACAATGGGGACTAAGTATTTCCCGTCTCAATGGGTGTTTAAACCAAGCTCCACAAAGTCTACATAAATTACCTCTTTCACACATCGGTGGCCGTGATTTTCCAGAAGATGTTTGAATAATTTGCCCACTTCGCCATTATGATTCCTTAACCATTCAAGTGCCAGCTATTAAGAGGTAAACTAAAAAATAAAATACTTTTTTGAAGTTATTGAACCTACTTTGACATTTGCATTGTAGAAATTGCCTTTATCTTCATCTGTGGCTATAGTTTTAGCTAATTCCTTTAGACATAAAGTGAGGTAATAATTTACTTCTAAAGTGACAGAATAATTGAGTTTGATTTGTTTACCCGTATTGCAATTGGCACTTCTGAGCTCTTTACATCAGTACAATTGGCTAATAAAGATGCTATGTCAGTGTAAACACTTTGAGACCAATCTGATAATGAAATACAGAGAAATACTTGTAATTAAAAAACAAACAAATAAATTCTTTGATCAATAAAACCTGTAGATCCTTCCGTGAGAGTCATGACTGCAACAAGATTCCAAAATGTTGACGCTGTAGTTGTAAATATATGACTTCGAACCGTGTCAATCATCATTGGCATTAAGTTATTGATATAAGAATATAAAGATGATGAATTTTCTTGGTTGAGTGAAACTCGAAAATTGTTAGTTCTCTTAACCAGTTTATCAAGACAAGATTTGCTAGAAATTAATTTCTGAAGAAATATAAAATTTAAATGATAAAAATGAATTTGTTCTCGTCAATTAATTATAACGCTATTAATACCTGAATCATTTGATAATTAAACTTGAGTTTTGATGAAGATGATAAACGATATCTTTCTCCAGCAATTTTGTAAACCAAATCATTTTCAAGAGAATGGCCGTAAACGGACATTTCAATTACCCGAAATATAGGAGATCGTTGTCCTTCACAGTCTCTACACAGCAACTACAGTACAAATTTAAAATTTAAAATAATTAAAGAAAAAAAAATTTATAAAAATTTTACATCAATGCAATTCAGCATGCAGTGGTTGTATGCGACAACTTGAGTGTAGGTTGCGTAAGGATTGTAAACGTATTTACGATTGATTGCTACAACGTTTAGCTACAAAAAAAATAAAATATTAATGTTTACATTATTTAAAAACAAATGCACTTGGTCAACCTGTATTGCGGTATCAAGTGTTTTAATAATTGTACTTAGTGTCAGAGGCGAAGTTGCATTTGGGAATACTTCTCTGTAAAGAATACAGTCAATTAATTTTTTCTTCTTTTTAAAAAAAAAAAATTTACCCTGTGTTTGCTTTAGTGCAATGCTCCTGCTCAGTTTTAATCGGCGAGTCAAATTCATGCATGATCTCGAAATCAGAAGACAGGTCCAACGATGTTATCGGCCTTGCCTAAGAATTGTATTAAAAGTGTATTAAAAATGGGTTTTTTAATATTTTATTACCTGAAGAAAGTATATTTGACTATTTGTAATGCACCATTCAATATCTCTTGCTGAACCAAAACACTGTTCCACCAAAATACTCATTCTTCCAAGCTCGAGACACTGCTCTTCAGATAAACACAGTTTAGCCGATCCCTCTGATGTCACGGATATAGTGTCAGTGCCATTTTTATCTGAAATGTGTTGTCGTCAATCTACATCGTTTGGTTTAGCAATATTGTTTTACTTACCATTACTTTGGACAATTTGAACACTTTTTGATCCTAAAATTTGCTTTTCGAAACTCAATTTACCGTCGTAAGTTCTGTTCATAATAAATGTATCTGGTTCTGCTGAAGCTGATACAACTGTTTCTCCAAGTCCATAATTAGCTGTAATAATAATGTGACCGGGATTTCCAGTAGTTGGATCACAAGTGAACAGAACACCAGCTACTTCTGCTGGTATCATCTCTTGAATAACAACTGCCATTCCTGGATTAAGCAACTGACCATGCTGTCTGTTGGAATATATGGATTTCAATAATACATTCAGATTTTAATGAACTTGTACCTTTTGTATTCAGTTGCTATATAACTGAATTGAGATGCCCAACAATTAACCACAGCTTCGCAAATCTAACTCAATGTACAGATAAATTTAAGATAATACAAATAAGATTAAAAATGATTGTTTTTAAATTTACAGTTTCGAATCCAGATATGCCCAAATATGTATCATTTTGTCCTGCCGATGATAACTCCTCACCGTCTTCGCCAATTGCTGAAGATCTTACAGCGAGTCTCATTGATTGGTAATGCACACCAAATGCGTTTTCCATTTTTTTTTGAATGCATTCCTTTATCTCTGCACTAAGAACAGTCTGCTTCATAGCAGTTACTAAACTATTAACCACATGTAATGAAATTTAAGAATGTAACAATAACAAAAAACGTATACTTTTGACATTGGTCTTCTAAATTGCCCTTTTCCCGTTTCCATGCAACCGCTTCGAGCTTTTGAATGATTTCTTTCAAATTATTACAATTCTGAAGGTGCAATGCGTATGCTGCACTTGTTATGCAAATAGAAATTGGTACGATGAACTAAAATTTAAAAAAGTGACATTTGATTTAATTATATCTATTTATTTACTTTGTATATTTACTTTATCGCGTATACGGTGAAGAAATGCAAGAGATGTCCCTTTCCCACCAACATTTTTACTAAAATTTGCTAAATTTGATTGAGTACTGATTACTAAATGATGTTCATCATTTCTTATTTTTAAATCTAAGAGCAATTATAATTTATAAAGGTTAAATGATATTACAATGATAATTTTAATGTATACTTATAGGTGCTAAGAGTGGTGATAAAAGGTTATTAGTTCTTTCATTGGCTTGGTTATGTCTGAAAATGTCATATTACTCGTGTAATTGTTTGAATTTAATAGCTCATTTCGAAACCAATTACCTCTTATTGCCTAACTTAATAAAACCGAATCCATTAACGTTTCCAACAATGAAATTACTTACACTTATGTCAGTTTGGTAATGCCATTTTTCTCCATTATACAAACGACAGCTTGAATTCTGAGGCTCATTTTTAATCACACACCTAATTACTCCTATAGAACAATAACTGTGTAATTTCTGCACAACAATTAAGCTTTATACAAAGAAAATCGATTTATTAGTAATACCTGCTTCAAAAGCGATGGTAGATAAACTTTGCAATGATAATTCTGCATTCGAGTGTAAATTCAGATCAGACCAAGTGATTGCACGAATGGTACCATCAGAAGTTGTAAGGCTTCCCTGCGTTATTCTTTAAAATAAAATACTTTTTAAACTTTTCATTTGTTTATATTTTATTTTGCAGATATATTACTGCTTCAACTGTGATGTTGAACTTATTTGCAAATGCAATGCTGATCCGTTCTAATAATTAGAAAAAGATTTTATTTGATCCTCACTAATAAACTAACTCACTTGTAAATAAACTTGAATATCAGCATACTGATTTAACTTTGGTTGTAAGTCAATATTTCCTGAAATAAATCCATTTATAATCATTAATTAAGATACAGTGAATATATACAAACGTTATCATTATTACCAAAACTACGTTCTCTAAGTCCTCTTAAATGCATCACTAAATCCTCGCCAATGTTCAGGTTACCATAAAGTTGGCCCCACTGCATGATTTTATAATTTGTTTCATTTTGTTGCTTTAATATCCGATTTAAATCAGTAAAAATCTGCGTGCTCCATTTATTTTTAGCTACGTCGTGAGCCAAATTCTTTGCCGAGAATTGGTTGCTGTTGGTGTATGGAGTTGTAATTGCAGTCCAACTGATAAGAAAATGGTGATTAAACCGTGAAGTAAAATATTATCTGTAATAAATCTTACACAAAAATAAACTTAGCATGAATTATGTTATTACTATCAATGTTTTCCTCATCATTACAAATATCTTTGCTGAAAATAATATTTTAAAAGCTATGATTAGACACAATTAAAAAAAAACATCTATTTCTGTCGGTAATGTCGTGATCAATACCGTAAAAAACCATTGAATGAAACTCTCCATCGCCTCATGGGTTCAAGCACTTGACAGGTAAGTCCACCTGCGCTGAATTTATTATTTGTAGAATTGTAAATAGTGTGTGTGTTTGGATGAATAGGTAGTTGAAATGTTCCATGGTTTAATGTCCTAATTACAAGCCATACTTCTGCTCTTGTATCGTCCCATCGTATAATTTTGATTAATATACAATTGCCTTTGCTGTCAGTTCCGGCAAATGAAATGGCGTCAAATGTCTAAAACATTAAATTATGGCATAAATGTGTTAAGTGTGTTATGAAGATCGTGCCTATTCCCAGCAATTAAGTTTTTAGATCACTTTTTAGAAGTCTTTGACCAGAGTAAAAAATTAAAGCACAATTTTTATTTCAAGTGGGAAGGATTAATTAGAATTCGTTGCTTCCCTATAATTATTATTCACAAAATTGGTTTGGTTTGGGGTGGGGTCATTAATTGCTATTAGTACACATGTCACAATCTCATTTATCTACTTACAAAGACCTGTGAACTTTCAAGTGCATTTAAAGATTGCGGCATTTCATTCTTTTCTTCCTTCTTGGATGGGAACAGTCCAAGGTCGTAAGCAATTTCATTGCATTCAATTTCGTTTTTTTGTTTTTTATTCGTTTTCCATAGCAATTTCAAGTACATGAAACATATTAGCCATTTGAACTTGTAAGTAAATCCTAGAAAGTTCAGTTACAAAAAGAAAAATAAATTTTAAAATGCTTACTTAACTTTTCTTGAGAAATTTACCACAATTAACGGTTGATTCGTTAGATTTCCTTCTTGCTAAAACCCAAGCCAAAATAAACGCAATGGCAAATGCTACACCTGAATATATGTCCACAGCATTACACAAAGTAGTTACCAAAGAAGACATCACAAGACAACTATTGATTTTTGCTGTTTGCAATCAATGAGGACGATAACCATTTTTTAATACATTAATCGTTTAATAAGTCATCTTATCTTACATTTGTTCGCATTTATCAGTACTGTCAGTAGTTAGATTAAGTTTCACTGTTTGGACATCAGAACAATAAATTCAATCAGAAAATCAAAGTTATTTAGATTAATTCTTTGTGGCATTAAATACTAACTAAAAATTGCACCATTAATCTAGATGTTTTTTTAAATTTTAATCAATCAAAATTTTCTTCCCGTTTATATATTGGTAACATTATTAAATTCAAAGAAGAAAAAACAATATTGTAAATTAGTATTTCTTATAAAATTAATCCTTACAGTCATTTAAACTGGTTTAAAAAAGATAATCCAGTTCAAATCACTTTATGGATGCACCTGGCATTTAAAGTAGAAATAATTCCTTGTTCAAACATGTTAGTGAATCAGTTATCCCACGGAAGCCATTTTAGGCAAACTGAACAATACATCCTATTAGCTTCATTAATATACGTGCAATTGGCACACTCTTTCCCTCTGCTTTTAAGAGGAATCGGATCTGGGACTTTGGCTTTACTCCGACTACAAATTTTACAGATTTTATCCCCAGGTTTGTTCAGTACTGTGCAACTGGAGCATTCCCATTGGT
The DNA here is from genome assembly GCA_034683725.1 of Strigamia crassipes. NCBI lineage: Eukaryota > Metazoa > Arthropoda > Chilopoda > Geophilomorpha > Linotaeniidae > Strigamia > Strigamia crassipes. Next base: position 75,855 of record JAQFXT010000108.1, read on the forward strand.
TCTCGTCAATGCTTAAATCCGAACTTTTACTTCCAGAATTCCTTCTGCTTCGTCTTTCATTAGACTCTTCGCGTCGATACTCTCTATTTTTTACTTCAATAGGCGTTTTTCCTGTAGCGCTTTGCCATTTCGATTTACCCACATTAATATCCGTTTCAAATGTTTGACTTTTGCTCGTATCTGAGCTTAAGTCACTCAACTTTTCACCCTCTCTATTGAATCGAGAAGCTTGATGGAGTTTCGGTTCAATCAAGTCATCCATATACTTGGACGAATTTAGTGGAGTAGCCTGGTCTGAACCTCTTTCGTCAGCGTATTCTGAAGAAACTTTTTCATATACGCTCGTTCTTTGAAATGTTCTAGGTTCCATGCGCCCGTTCCCATCAACATGCGGATCACTCACGCCATGAAGAAGCGGTCCGTATGGTGGACCGATAATTGAATTAAGTGGAATTACGTAGTCTGGATAAATACCGTAGTAGTTCGGATGTGACTGATACGGCATTAACATGTTGTTCAAAGATTGAGGTTGTTCGTTATAACTAGGATAAAAGTAATTACTTCGATTTCCTAAAATTTCACCATCATATTGGCGGTAGGAATTTTCTTCCAACTTGTGCTGACGCCTCAATGCCATGTCGTGGTCAAGATCCTCCTCAACTGGTAATTTCTGTTTACTAGCTACGTCGTATTTATTGTAACCATTACCGACATGTGTCCTTGTAATGGCTCCAGTTTCAGCCGGTTGACTTAATTTGTTGATACTACTCAAATCATTCAAATTGAGAGCCGAGATGCTTGCTTCGATATGTCGATCGTGTGTTTCTGGGATAAGCAATTCTTGCGTTTTATCCGTTGAACTGGATGATTTTTTGGTCGTTTCGCCATCCAAAGTTCGATAATTTGGGTTGGTTACTTGCTCGTGTACTTCTTCTGGGTAAAGAGTTTCTCTTCTGCCGCTACGGCTGTCCTTAAACTTGTGTCCACGGATATAAAATGAAGGCGGTTGATCAACGGCGAAATCATACGGACTGTTTTTGCTTTTGTCGTTGTAGGTGTTCCTTAATTTGTAGACTTCTTCATATCCGGATTGCCAACCAGAACCTACAGCCAATTGGTGAAACTCTAGAATAAGCTACGAAATAATTTATCTATTATATATTATATATATTTTAAAAGTATTTTATATGTGATAATTCCTTACCGTGCATTCGCACGATGCAATTAAACAATTCAGAGCTACTTCAATCAATTTATCACGATTTAGTGGTCCCCATAAAACGAGCGTGAAATCACCGAAGTACTTGTAGCCCATTAATTTAAAGATTTCTTCAACGCCGTCAATAAATCGGGTTACTTTATGCTTGAAAAATCCACCGTACATCTAATTTTTTTTTTAAATCACATGATAAAATTAAAAATTACAACTTAAAAATATATACCTTAATTTGTCGATACTCATTTCTCCATGGGAAAAGTAAAAGATTATTAGCGTATATCTCTAACGCTTCAAAAGCCTGGCACATCCCATTTAAAGAAACGTCTGGTTTATTTTCAATGTTGTATTTCAAAAGATCAGCAAATTCAGCTCTCGTGAATTTAAAGTTTAAATTTTCCTGGCTTAGGTACAGTAAAATTCCGTCTATTCAATGAAATGAATACAAATTAATTCAAACATCCGTAATTGTAATAACTAATAAGTTACCTCTAAGTTCTCTGTAGTATTTTTCTCGTAGAAGTACATTATCACATTTCAAGTAATCTACGTGCATTTCTCTAATAATTTGAAACATCTTTTCCACGTTTACCTGTAAGAAAGAGTAAACAATTTTTTTTTCTAGACACAGAAAAATGATGTAATATTGTTAGAAAATGTCATATGGAGAAAACATTGGGATAATCGTCATTACTCAGGAATTTGACAAACTCATTAAGTTTACGTCTTAGGGTTATTAACCGTATTCCTTAAGAGAGTACATGTGATCTCTGAGTTGATAAAACATTTTACTCATATTTTTTGTTTATCGAAGCCAGGTGTACTCTTTTTCAATAAAAATTTTAAAAAAATCAGAATGTCTAACCTAACTTAAGTAATTATTTTATATTTATATGTCAGTAAAAATTATGTTTCAGAATTTATTTTTAGTTTAATCGGATATACGTTTTGTTAAAGTAGTAAAGCTAAACATTACGGATTCTCCCATTACGGAATCTTCGTGTACCGAATCTTCCATTACGGATTTTTCATTTACGGGATCTTCCATTACGGAGTCTTCAATTAAGTATTTTTCTGTACTGGAATAATCTAGGATGACAAACCAAGAGTGTTTTGTGAGTAGCTGAAGCAATGCGAAAAAAGAGGCCTTACCGTACGATGTTCGCCGTTTAGTTTCACTTTAACCTGTTTAACAAAAATGACCTTGATCACGTTTTCACGTCGCCGCACCTCGTTCAGATCAAATTTCAGTTCCAAAACAACTTGTGCTCACGATTTATGCTCACACTCGTTCAAATTCAAAGTTTATTTTTCAACAGCATTTTTAATTTGTTGGGTCGACTGCGACATGCAAGAACCGAAGCCTCTTGGGACAAACAAGAATGTTTTACATTTCCCGCTTGAATGTGTAATATTTGAAGACACACAAGGTGGGCAAAGTAGGTACAAGAATTCTATATTCGATATTCTTAGCCGATAACTCAATATTAAAAGCGATATACAACGGTACAAGAAATGTAAAATGAAATTTAGATTTAATTTCTAAACATTGCATACTTAGCTTTTCGAGAGAAATTTGCCTCACTTACTGATTAATTGAATTTTCATTTCAACCAGTCAAAATCAAAGTAATGGCAAATGTAACACTCAAATATGTTCAGGTTTATACAAAGCTGTTACCAAAAAAAGACGTCAGACACAACTATTTGCTATTTTGCAATGAATAAGAACGATAACCGATTGTTTTTTTTATGTACACATGATTTAATAATGTCTTATCAAACGTTTGCTCGTATTTATCTGTATTTTTCAGTATAATTAGATTAGTTTTCGCTTTTTAAACATTAAAATTGGATATTCAGAACAAGATAAAAGGGCTATTTTTATTTGGGTTAAATACTAACTAAAGATTGCCGTCGTAAATCTGAATAATACGATATATTTTAAATTTTAATCAAAACCATCCTCCACTTATTTTTAAAAAAAATGTTAAATGTCAATTAATCCCTCATATTTTTGGAAACATTTTTAAATTCATAAAACAAAAAAAAGTTTGAAACCTAATATGAATAAAACACCTTTTATAAAAACCCGCAAAGTAAAAACAATCCCTGGTCTGAACATTCTCGTGAGCGTATTCTGAGAAACAAATGTACGCATCGATCTTTGAAAAGATTTTTATGTGACCTATTAAAACTTTTATTAAGTTTGCCACAAAAAATTACAACAAACAAACAAATTACAAGAATGATTTCTGGTTACCCGACCAAAGTGAATTAAACCAAAAATACAGAATATTAAGAAAGAAACGTTCGTACGGTTTCACGAATTTTCTTTCGACACAACGGACAATCTTTCAAATTGGGCCCACATTTGAGACAACAAATGAAATGCCCGCAAGGCAAAAATACAACACCGATTTCTTCATCCATGCAAATCTTGCACAACCTCATTTCCTTCAAATTTCTGTTCTCTTCCTCCACCGACATAAGCCTAGATTTCGTAAAACCTTTCAAAGAACTCGAACTTTTGGTCGGCGAGTTCTTACAACCGGAATCATCCTCCGACAAGAACGACGTAGATGGCAAACTCTTGCTTTCATTCATTTTTACTTTGTTTATCGGTGTAATTACTTTACTTTGAGTTGAATTGTTTTCGGAGTAATCAAAATCCAAGTATTCTTGCATTAATGCGTTCGCATCGTCGTACGGCTTTCCAGTCAATTCTATTTTCTTCGTGACAACTTGTGTGATGATGTCCGGATCGACTCCAGTTTCCAAAACTGCTTTTACGACCGTTGTGTTCAAATATGTCAAAACCCCACCAGCTTTATCGGACTTATTGGCATATCTCAAAATAGTAGCTCTGGTTTTATCGGGTTGACTTAATGATTTATCGGTACTACTTATATCATGCAAACTAGGAACCGAGATACTTGCTTCGATGTGTCGATTATGGGTTTCTGGGTTAAGTAATTCTTGTGTTTTATCCTTTGAACTAAATGAGTTACCGGGTGAAAGCGTAGTTAAGCAAACTGAACAATACGACGACGCATTAGGTTCGTTAATGTACGTGCATTGGGCACACTCTTTCACTCCACTTTTTAGGGGAATCGCTTCTGGTCCTTTGGTTTTACTCCGACTGCACATGTTGCAGATCTTATCCCCAGGCTGGTTCAACATAGTGCAACTGGGAAATTGCCATTGGTTCTCATCCATGCTTAAAGCCAAACTACTTCCGGAACTGTTGCTTCTTTTTTCATTACGTTCTTCTTCGCTTCGAGATTCTCTACTTTGTACAACGTTTGGCGTTTTCTCTTTAATTCCTTGTCGTTTCGATTTTCCCATACCGATATCAGTTTCAGATTTTTGTCTTTTACTGGTATCAAAGTCAATTAAAAATTTATCCTTATTCTTATTGAATGGAGATGGTGGACTCAGCATCGGTTCAATCGTGTCATCTGTATATTTGGACGAATTTACTGATTTATTCCATTGTTTAGCCTGTTCCGAAACTCTGTCGTGAGCGTAGTCAGAGGAAACATTGTCATACACGCTCGATCTTTGAGACGTTCTAGGTTCCACGTGCCCGTTGCCATCCACATGCAGATTACTCGTCCTCTGAAATTGCTGATCGTACGGTAGACCCACTAGTGGATAAAGTGGAATTCGACTTCTTGGGTCTGTATAATCACCGTACATGTAGCCGGGAGGTGGCTGGCATGGAATTAAGGTGGTCATAGGATGCGCCATTATATGTGTTGGGTTATAACCAGGGTAAACAAAATTACACCGATTTCCTATCATATCGCCATCAGACTGAGGACGGGTATTTCCTTCCAGTAACTGATTGGCTTTCTGCTGACGCCTCAATGCCAAGTCGTCATCGTCGTTATCCTCCACTGGTATTTTCTGTTTGCCAGCAGTTTCGTATACATTGTAACCTAATGTGTTACATACGTATCCCCCCGTAGCGGCTCTGGTTTCAGCCGATTTATTGCTACTCAAATCATGCAAATTCAGAGCCGAGATACTGTGTCGATCGTGTGTTTCTGGGTTAAGCAATTCTCGCGTTTTATCCCTTGAACTTGGTGATTTTTTGGTCGTTTCGTCATCCAAAGTTTGATGATTTTGGTTGGGAACTTGTTTGTGAACTTCTTCTGGGTGAAGAGCTTCTCGTCTACCATTACAGTTGTCCTTAGATTTGTGTCCACTGGCGTAAAATAAAGGCGGTTGATCAACGGCGTATTTACACGGACTTTTGTCGTTATGCATGTTCCGTAATTTGTAGACTTCTTTATAACCGAATTGCCATCCAGAACCGACAGCCAATTGGTGAAACTCCTGAATAAGCTATGAAGTAATTTATCTATTATACATTATATTTTTCTTTGAAAGTATTTTTAGATGTGATGATTCCTTACCGAGCATTCGCACGATGCAATTACACAATTCAGAGCTACTTCAATCAATTTATCACGACATAGTGGTCCCCATAAACCGAGCGTGAAATCAGCGGAGTACTTGTAACCCATTAATTTAAAGATTTTTTCAACGCCGTCTAAATATTGAGTTATTTTATGCTTGAAAAATCCACCGTACAACTAATAAAAAAAAAATTAAAAATTAAAAAATAAAACTTAATGTGATTTTTGAATTTACCTTAATTTCACGATATTCATTTCTCCATGGAAAAAGTAAGAGATTATTAGCGTATTTCTCTAACGCTTCAAAGGCCTGGCACATCCCATTTAAAGAAAGGTCTGGTTTATTTTCAATGTTGCATTTCAATAGATCAGCAAATTCAGCTCTCGTGAATTTCAAATTCAAATTTTCTCGTCTTAGGTACAGTAAAATTACGTCTATTCAATGAAATGAATACAAAATAAAATTCAAACATCCGTAATTGTAATAACTAATAAGTTACCTCTAAGTTCTCTGTAGTATTTTTCTCGTAGAAGTACATTATCACATTCCAAGTAATCTATGTGCATTTCTCTAATAATTTTTAGCGTATTTGCCATTTCAATCTGTACCATATAAAAGAGAAAACAATTGCTTTTTTAAGACAGCCAAAATGATGTAAAATTGGAATGAAATGTACAAATGTATATAAAACGCGCGGTTTCGCTCACTTGTTATGCTGATCTCATTGGTTTGTACATCAAGTTAAATGTGTAATACCTTACAGGTATTTAAATATTAGTTTAAATTTTAAAATAAGTAGGTGTGAATTAAATTAGCATAAATTTTGATTACTGTTTGTAGAAACTTCAAATGTTAAGTGGCTTAATGTACGTTTAATCGAAAATAAGTGGCTAAAATAGTCTCGAATATGGTAAAGCTAACATTACGGATTCTTCCATTGCGGATTCGGGCTGGATCGGAATATTCCAAGGTCGTACGCAGTTAGATTACATTGACTCCCGTTTTTTTTTTTCCCATTTGTTTTCCTAAATAATTTCAAATACAAATAACAAAAAGCTTATTAACCACTTCAACTTGTAAATAAAACCTA